>VZRM01007404.1:4459-26171 GCA_013397955.1 Grantiella picta | reverse complement strand
CCCGGGGCGGGGCGGGAGGGGAGGGACCGGGAACCGGGAGAGGGGATGGAGGTGGGAACGAGGAGAGGGAGAGGGAAGGGGACATGGATGGGGAGAGAGATGGAGATGGGGATTGGAAGAAGTTGGAGATGAGGATACAAAGGGGGCAGGGATAGAAACAGACAGGCATGGGGATGGAGATGGGGATGGAAATTGATTTGAGTTGGGAGTGGGGATGAAGATGGGGACATGGACAAGGATGGGGACAGAGATGGAGATGAGGTTGTGGAGGGTGTTGGAGATGAGGATACAAAGGGGGCAGGGATAGAAACAGACAGGCATGGGGATGGAGATGGGGATGGAAATTGATTTGAGTTGGGAGTGGGGATGAAGATGGGGACATGGACAAGGATGGGGACAGAGATGGAGATGAGGTTGTGGAGGGTGTTGGAGATGAGGATACAAAGGGGGCAGGGATAGAAACAGACAGGCATGGGGATGGAGATGGGGATGGAAATTGATTTGAGTTGGGAGTGGGGATGAAGATGGGGACATGGACAAGGATGGGGACAGAGATGGAGATGAGGTTGTGGAGGGTGTTGGAGATGAGGATACAAAGGGGACAGAGACAGAGACAGATGGAAGGGGATGACGATGGAAATGGGGATGTGAATGGAGTTGAGTTGAGGATGAGAATAGGGACAGGGAAGGGGACATGGATGGGGACAGAGATGGAGATGTGGAAGAAGTTGGAAATAAAGATACGAAGGGGACAGAGATAGAGACAGACAGGCATTGGGATGGGGATGGGAATGGGAATGGAGTTGAGTTGGGGATGGGGATGAGGATAGGGACAAGGATGGGGACAGAGACAGAGATGGGGATACAAAGGAGACAGAGACAGAGATGGCGACAGACAGGTGTGTGGATGGGAATGGGAATGGAAATGGAGTTGAATTGGAGATGGTGATAAGGATGGGACAGGGACAGAGAAGGGGATGTGGAAGGGGTTGGAGATGGGGATGCAATGGGGACAGGCAGAGACAGAGACGAATGGGGATGGAGATGGAGTTGAGGATCAGTATGGTGATAGGGAAGGGGACAAGGATGTGAACAGAGATGGAGATGGGGATGCAATGGGGACAGGCAGACAGAGAGAGACAGGCATGGAGATGGGGATGGAAATGAAGATGTGGAAGGGGTGGGAGGTGAGGATGCGATGGGGCAGAAATGGAGATGGAAACAGGGATGGGAATGAGGATGGGGACAGAGATGGATATGATTATGTGGATGTCAATGAGGTTGGAGATGGAATGGAGAAGGGGATGGGGAAGGAGATGAAAAGGGGGATTGGGATGGAGATGCAGGCAGAGACAGGGATGGGGACAGGGTTATGGATGTGGATGAGGACAGATAGAGACAGAGGTGGGATGATGTGGATATGAGGATGGGGTTGCTGGGCTCTGAGTTGGGGAAATCTTGATGAGGTTTGGAGTGCTGGGTTGGGGGACTTCTGGTGGGATATGGGTCCTGTTGGAGTTTGAGATGCTGGACTGAGGGAGTCCCAGAAGTGTTTCAGGTGCCAGGATGTGGAGGTCCCAGCAGGCTGTGGATTGCTCTGGCTGGAGAGGTCCTGGCAAAGTTTGGGATACTTGACTGGGGAGGGTTGGTAGGCATCCTGATCAAGAAGGGGTGCCTGGTCAAGGTTGAGGGGTTCCTGCAGGGATGGGAGTGCTGGGTTGGGCAGGTCACAGTGGGCTTTGGAGTACCAGGCTGGAGAGTGTCCCAGCAGGGTTCAGAGTGCTGAGTGGAGTCCTAGTGGAATTTAGGGTCTGCTGATGGGGTCAGGTTCTCAAACTGCAGCCTCAAATCTCCTTGTTTTGCTCCTCTGTGTAATCCTGCTGCCACCCCCCTCTACAGCCTCCTCTCCACAGGGCAGGTTTCATTTCCTCTCTCTTTCCAATACACTTGAGGCCATCTTTAGGGAGCACTGGGGTCACACACTGAAGTTTTCCTCCCTGATTTTGTAGGGAGGGAGCTTGTGTTTAGTTACAAAACCAAAGAGCCTGCAAATCTCATCCTGTCATGTGACTCTGAGCAATGGCATGAAAAACAGCAGTAAATGTTATGAGACAAGAAAATCACGGGAGCTGGCCTGCTTCCCCAGTAGGTCCAGTTTACAACACAGGAGGGAATTGTGTTATTCCTGGGCTTGGGAATCCCCTGTCCTGGGGAGGTCATTAGTGCCAGGCAGTTTGGACTGGAGTTTTGTCCTTGCTCAACTCAGCCAGTGCCTCTCCTGACTGCACATCACTGAAATAAAGAAAATCGTCCCTCCTCTTTTCTTTTTTTTTTCTCTAAGGGTGAATTGAATTTTGCATTCATAGATGTTCACTTAGCTCACTGACTTTAATCATGGTTTAATCACGAGTTCAGCCAGGAAGGTGGAAGTTTCATCTCAGTAACTCATTTTCAGCTGATTTTGTATGTGCAATTGTTAGTTTCATAAAAAGGTTCATTCCCCTGAGCTGGTAAATCTGATTGTGTTTTGCAGTCAGTTGCCTTTATACTAAATTCCAAATCAAATATTAAAGTTGTTACTTTTTATATAAGCCAGTTGAACACACTATGTGTGGAATCATCTATTAAGCAAGTACACATCTTAACACAGATTTCCTCAGGCTCTAACGTTTTGCATTTTCTCAGATTTCCTAGGCTGCTGCTAAAGAAACATTTTCAAGAATTGCTAGATGGTAATTCTTCCAGGTACAGCACAGCAACTGGTGAAAACAAAGGGGGAAAAAAAAGACATTTAAACAAAATGGGTATTTCTTAAACAAATTTTCAGTATCTATGATACATTGAGGTCTTGCCCAAAGAAACAGTTTTTCAAAGACTCCCTCAGAGCCAGTACTGCCTCCTCCCGTTTTTTCAAGCCCAATTAACGTGATTCCTCCCAGCTGCTTTATCAGCAGGACAGAGTCCTCTGAGGCCTTATTTCCAGGTGCTGATAGTTTTACAAGAGAGCAGAGTGGCTCCCATGTGTGAAAACACTCAGGCTAGAGAGGGCAATAAACAGAACTCCTTGAATTCTCTCCTCCCTGCAGGAAGAGGGAGATATCCTCCAGCGGCTGTCGAAGCTCCACACTCCTACGTGAAAACACAGCTTTGCTTTATCAAATGCATCATTTGCACTTCAAAATATTTGTATTTTCTGAACCCAGGCTAAAAGTCTTGCCGTTTTTTCTGTGTCCCAGGTGGAGTCCAGGAGCTTTGGCTATTAAATTCCGCTCCATTATTTTCACAATTAAGATGCCTCACCGCTGGCTCCCTGCTTTTGCTTTTTTTCCCCCAAGGTTTTTCTCTCTCTGGGGAGACTTTAGAGCCCCTTTCAGTATCTAAAGGAGCTCCACGAGAGCTGTAGAGGGACTTTGGACAAAGGCATGGAGAGACAGCACAAGGAGGAATGGCCTTAATTTCACAGAGGGCAGGTTTACGTTGGATATTAGGAATAAATTCTCCCCTGTGAGGGTGGGGAGGCCCTGGCACAAGTTTTCCAGAGAAGCTGTGGCTGCCCCTGGATCTCTGGAAGTGTCCAAGGCCAGGCTGGACAGGGATTGGAGCAACCTGGGACAGGGGAAGGTGTCTCCGCCCATGGCAGGGGGTGGAACAAGATAATCTTCAAGGTTCCTTGCAACCCAAACCATTCTGTATTTCTATAATTTCAAAAACACTCAGTGAAAGTAAAAGCAAACCAAGTAAGCACTTATGCAAGAAGTAGAATTTACTAAAGGAGTCATTAAAGAGAAAAAAAAATACCTAAGAAAAATGAATTGAAGTATTAGGCCATGTGTTTAAGCATGAAATCAGAAACACCAAAGTGATTTCAAGTGATCAGGAATATAGAAAACAACCCAGGCTCTTTATGAAAGCACAAGGAAAATGAAGGATGGAGCAAATCCATGAATTCTCTATAAGAACAATATTCTAATCTATTATATAGTCTAGGATAGAATGGAAAACCAAATAATGGAAACCACAGAAAATACCTTCATTTTCCCATCCTTCCAGAAAGGATTAGCAAGTGAAATTAACTTAAAACAACATGAGCAGTGATAATACAGGACAATAACAGGTTAAGAGACGAGAGGAGTCAAGGCTGATGGATTCAAGGGCCTGAAGAAACCCAAGCAAGAGTAGCTGTGGAGTGGGCAGAGTAAAGCCTGGCTCCTCAGGGGTTATCAACAGGAGATAGGTAAATGCTGTGCCTGCCTGTGAGGTGGGAATGAGGATGTAGGGAATCAGAGACCCACCAGCTTTATTCCAGTAGCCAGGAAGACACTGTTAAAAAATGATCAAATAATCAATTTATAAGCACCTAGCGGAAAATAAGGTAATAAAAACAGCCAATATGGATTTGAGAAGAATAAATCATGTCAAGGGAGTTTTATTTCCTGCTCTGAGAGGATGCCTGCATGTATCTTGACTTGGGGAGGGTTTGTTTTGTTGCCCTAGTAAAAACCAAGGGAATACACAGATCCCATGAGCTCTGCAGGAGCACCACATCCCAAAAATCCCCCAGCAGCTCCAAAAGCTGTTTGCTGCTGCATCAGAAGCACTGTGATGGCTCCAGGTGGGCATCTGGAGTTAGTGGAGATAAATTAAACCCTTAGGAGAGGGTCAAGGATGTCAAACTAGAAGAGTCTGCAGCTCTTCATGAGGTTAGGGTGAAAATTAGGAATTATTTTATTAAACTGAAGGGATGATTCCAAAGTCAACAGAAGGGAATGAAGTGAGTGGTAGGGAAGGAAGGAGGCAGAAAGTGGCTGGAAAGAGGATCAGGAGACGTAAATGGCCTGCAGATGAAATGTGAGCTGGTAACAAAAAAGGTGTTGCAAAGAAGCACATCCTGCTATTGGAGGTGATCTGGAGTTTTTTAGACAAATATTGCTTAGTTGCTGGGTTCAGCCCAGGTTTGCTTTCACATAAAGATGTACCCATGCTGGAGTCTGGAGAAAGCAAAGAAGAATGGCAAGCATTTGGAAAAATAGGAAACAGGAGGGAAATGGGATATTTTCTCCTCCAGAAAAAATCTGCAGGAATAATAGGTGTCATTGGAGGAACAGGCTTTGTGGCAAAACTATTCCAGTATGGTTATAAGAAGTTATTAAAGTTATTGGAATTGTTCTGCCTTGAAAAGACGAGTCAGATTTGTTAAAAAAAAAAAAAAAAGAAAAAAATTAATAGAAAAAGAAAAAAAAAAGTGTTTTGCAGCACTGGGAAAATTGTCCAGCCCATATCTGAGAGACCACACAGGAATCTGCTCACTGTGGTGTTGCTGGGCCAGAGTTCAAAACAGACCTGGGAGGGAGGACACCTTTTTCAAGGCTGTCTCACTTCAAGGGCACTTAGCTGTGAAAAGCTGCTGGCTTGGGATCCAGAAAGATACTTTTTTTTCTAGGTCCGCTGTTTTTGTAACGTTGCCATGGCCTTGGATGCCCTTAGTGCAGTCCTGGTGCAGCCTCAGGATGAGAAATCCAACCCCTGCTCTGCACGAGTTCCTCTTGGGTGGGATCCACCTTCCCTGGCTTCAGATTTTCCTTTTTGAGACATCTCCTGCCTCCTTTCACAGCCAGTGGAGAGGAATAACCTCTTTCAGGATGTGTTCTTCGAACCCATCCTGGTCAGATGAATTCAGTCTGCTCCAGCTTCAGGCAGTTCAGTGGTGGCCCCGTGTCAGAAAAGAGTCACAAAAACATGAATGTCCCTTTTTTATATAGCAACACAGCATTGTTTTCTTCACCTCCCTTGCCCCCAAAACGCTCAGGTGTTTTGTACCCCCAGCATGATGGTGGGGATGAGGAAAAGGTGGTGGCAGATCTGTGGATGGTTATTGCGGTGAATTGGAGGGGGAGACACGAAGCTGCCCTTTCTAGGATGATGCTCGTGTAAATTATTCATCTGGTTTTATTTCTCATGTGATGAAGAAATTACTTCTGAAAACAAGGTCTCTTGAGAAAACTTCCTTTAGCTGATGCTTGGAACAGACTTTATTCATGCTGCCAGCAGCAATGATGCCTGCTGATTAAATAACAGCTAGACCTTATTCTTGCTGAATTACCCATTTTACAAGGCCTGGCACATTTAACAATCAGTTCCAGGTTATATTCATAAGCAAGAGGCCAACACCAATTTTTGTATCAGCCAGGACTTTGTATTGCAGGATACTCCAAGGAGTAATTGTCAAGGTAATCCTTTTCTATTTTCCCTAAGTACTTTAGCTGTGTTATTATGAGATGTTCAATGTCTCGCTCTGGATGAATGGGGATAATTTCCCACTTTGCAGGGCCTGTGGCATTGCTGGCTGGCTGTGCTTGGCTTGGAGATGAGGCTCCAACCCACATTCCTACAGAGATGAAGGTGTCCCTGCCCTTGGTAGGGGGGTTGGAACTGGATGATCACTTCCACTTTAGGGTCACTTCAAACCCAAACCATTCTATGATTCTAAGATGTTCTTTAGGTTTGTTTGGACAAGGATAGAAATGCTAGAAAGGCTCAACATTTGCTTTTTCAATCGGTTTCTGTCTTGAAAATTAAACTTGTGTTCTTCTTATGTGAGAATGGCCATACAAGTTCCTTCAGGCTTAAGACACGTTTGAATTTATGACCATTGAGATCTGGGCAAAATTCCCTGGATCTGAGCCGCAATAGAGTGGAATTAGGCTGGCACCAGGACACCTTTTCCAGGACTAAGGCTAGTTAAGAGATGCAATAAGTTGTTGGGGTCAGTTGAAGAAATTCTGCCATTGGAGGATTTTAAGAACGTCCATCTTTTTAGAATCAGAGAATCATTTAGTTTGGAAAAGACCTCTAAGAGCATAAAGTCCGACTATTTATTGAGTCCAACCAATAGTCCTTTCTCAGGGACAAGTGGGTAATTCCTGCTTGAGGTGGGAAAATTGAGGAGTTGATCTCCTAAGTTTTCCATGAACTGCATTTTCTAGGTGCTGCTTCCCTTTGCCAGGCTGTACCTCCAGCCTGACCTTGTGATGCAGTTGTTTATTGGACAGACAGGAAGTGTCCTAATCCTATGCTTTTGGAGATCTTACTCCTCTCAACACCCTTCCAGTTCAGGGAGATCAGACTCTTCCTCAGGATTAAAAAAAAAAAAAAAAAAAAAGGAAAAGAGCAAAAGAAAANAAAAAAAAAGGGTAAAGAGAAAAAATCCGATCAAATATGGTTTTGTTCTTTACAGCTCTTCTTTCTCTCTGGCAGACCTGAGATTGCCTCAGGAAAAAGGACGCTTTTTTCTCTGCACAGTTGTGGGTTTGGATGAATCCTTTCAGGTCTTTAGCTGGATGTTGGAATCTGACAGCCTGGGTAACTATTTATGCAAAAAAGATCAGTTAGGAAATGGAGACCTACCTTATTGGAGAGATGTTAAATATTCACAACATTGATGTAGCACGAACCAGAGAGGACCTTGATTATTTTCCCCCGAGTTCTATTGCTCATTGAGAGCCTTGAAATAAAATGCTAATTTGCCAGGACCTGGCAAATATTTTCTGCTCCCAAGCCTTTCTCCATTAGCACTTGAAAACCCCAGGTTCCTTCACAAGACATCCTTGATGTTTTATAAATGTTATAGCTGAGACATCGCTTCTACTCCCTTTAATGCATTTTTTACAGCTGCAGCAGGGATATTATTTCGATTCAGGCTGCAAAGAGTCTTCCTGGAAGGGATCTCAGCTGCCTCTCCTGAGGTGTTTCCAAAACAGCACATGCTACCTAACCTTAAGCTAATAACCTGCTGAAGAACTCCATTTCACATTTACTGTGCAATCTCAGCTGCAGAACTTCAGGTCAGGAGCATGATGGATCCTTACAGGTACAAAAAAGCTTTCAGAAGAGGGCTTGACCTTGGCTAAATTTCACTTGGATGAATTTCCATGAGAGAAAACACCCAGATGTGGAGGGAGAGGGGTGTTAATAATGCTTGGGTTAGAAATGATGCAACAAGTATTGCAACAAACAAGCCTTCTTAAAATTCAGGGAGAAGATTGACTCGAGCATAAAAACCTCAGTCAAATCTGCCCTTGTGCTACACCTAGAGTGTTTCTTCCCAGGGATTGCTAAATAAACCCCACCAACCGTCTCAAAACTGTTGGTTTTTACCCACCTAGTTGGTCTCTGATGAGAAACATGCACAAAGCTGTACAGGAAGCCCATAATGATCACATTGGATATTGAATGGGAGGAGGAATTTAAGCAGTGAGATTTGTCTTATTTCCTTTGCATCCTTAGGATCCAGGAAACCTGGAAGTTTGCGTGAGCTCCATCTCAGCTCATCATCCAACATGCAAACATTGGGTGTGCCCTGCAGATTGCACTGAGAACTGCTCAGCTAAACCAGTTCTTCCTGAAGACCTGCTGGGGTCTTGATTTTAGGTTTAATCCTTTCTTAGTGACTTCATCCAGTTAAGCAAGGAGCAAAAGTCACAAAAGGAGCACCAAGCGGGAAATTGCTTATTTCTCCTGTGATGGGCAACCTGAAATCTGGTGGTGTTTAGTACAACATTTTGCTCTAAAATACGCATTTTATTAAAAATTATAACACTGGTGTGGTAATTTTTTTTTCATTGTGATATCCAGTGGTATCCAAAGTAATGAACAGCAATGAGGTCACTTAGGCCAGCCCAGTGTTTTAGGAACTCAAGGGGAATCTTTTTCCTGGCTCCAGCTGGCCTTAGATCAGATGTGTAAATCTCACCCTTAGATGAGATCTGATACAAAACCATCTCGGCTGAAAGGATCCATTTACTGGAGCTGTGTTTTCACATTTCAGTTCCCAAACACCGGACACATGCCACAACATACAACTTCTTTTCAAGCAGAATTATTATAGCATAAATCTGTACACATACTGAGCTCAGAGTCTCCTTCAGCACTGGAAGGGAGGCTGTAACTGCAGGGGGTTGGGTCTGTTGCTTCTGAACACTCAAGGTCTCTGAGATGTAGCCCTGTAGCCAAAGCTTCCTCAAATCCATAAAATACTTATTTCAAACTCAACCTAAACAAAATTTCTACTTTCTTCTACTGCATTTTTGCTGTTTTCAGCCTCTCCCTAATCAAGGGCTGCTGTTGTAACCCGTTAGCTCAATGCTGACGTAGGCCATATGCTCTTTTCCTCCCCATCTCTTCACTTCTGGATGTTACAACTGAAACACAAACCCCTGAATGCCCAGGGATTTCCAAAGGCCAGAAGACATCTGCTTGCCATCACAGATGTTTGCAAGTTAACACATGGATGAAATAATATTAGTCAGTGAGATTCAGAACTGATTGGAATTTCCACAATTAGGCATAAATGGTGCTTTGATGAAGAATTAAACAGGGATGAGAAAATTGAAACATGGGGAACAGTAAGACAACAGTTGCCAAATGGATTTCCACCCTTCAGACTCGAGTGAAGACACCCAAGTCAGCTTGCTTACAGGAATCAGTCTTGCTGTAGCAGGAAGAAGTGCCTGGGTGGACTCATTTTCCCGTTTTGAACAGGGAACGTACTACAGCAGCTTTATGGTTTCTGGATAGGTGTGTCAGCAGCAGGGCAAAGCCAGGCTGGTTTTGCTTAGCCTCAGGAGCTCTGAGCAGCCTGGTGTGAGAAACTGAAATGTTTATGGTTAATGGCTCAAACATTTCCCCATTTGGGCTTTGCTGGTGCCAGGTTTACACCCCCAGAGGGGGAGGAAGAGCATTCTTGGGTGTGTGGTGTATTTTCACTCTAACCTGTCCTGGAAGTTCTATTAACAAGGACCTGGGTTGCTGTCACCTCCTGAGGAAGGTTGTAACACCTGGGCTTGTGGAAAATGTCCCTGCCCATGTCTTGGGGCTTGGAAATAGATGGTCTTTATGGCCATTTCCAACCCAAGCCATTCTGTGAGTCCAGGGAGGCACGTGAGAATTTGGAACTCATACCAAACCAAAGAGGTGAAGTGGAAAGTGGTGGCTTGGGGACATAATGCATGAAAAAGGGAGGTGTGCCTGCAGAGATGAGTCCCACAGGGACAGCTGGGTGGTTGTCCCCTTTTCTGGGGGAGTCAGCACAGCCACATTCAAGAAAACTGCAGAGTGAGTTTGTGTCTCCAATAAAACTGGAATTCTCGCTCTCCATAAGTATCGTGCTGTTCAATTGCTGTGTCTACACTGATCTCCACAAGAAAACATCCCATTTTTTTTCAGCGGGATCCTATTGGCTGAGGCAAAAATAATTCCAGAAATCATTTATTTCTTCAGAAAGTGTGGGAGTACTCGTGCCTGCTGCTGTCAGTTCTCATCCATCCCTTTTATCAGCCAGTATCAACACACTCTCTTCCAGCGAGGACTGCTCAACGGCACACAATAAAATTGATTCATTACTCATTTTCTCCTTATTATCTTTCAATTGCTCAAGCTCTTGATACCACTTAAAGTGGACATTAGCTCTTCGCAAGCAGTGTGTGAATGCTTTTTCTCCAAGCTTTCATTACGTATATTTTCATTTAGTCTCATTACACCACGTGTCTTTCTCATGAACTTCTTATAATGCCTTTATACAAGGTTGTGTATGCTCTGCCTTGGTGAGGAGTGAGAACACAAATGGATTTCTTGGAAAAGCTGGCTCCGGTGCTCTGTGGGTGTAAATGAGAAGTATTTCGGGCTAGAAAGTGGTTTTATTTATTATTATTACAGGAGCTGGCTCTTGAGCTCTCCAGAACGAAAAAGGCCGAAACCACTAAGAAGAAACTCAGCTTTTGTGCTTGCCTTTGGCACGAAAGCAAAACTCATTAAACTCCAGGAGGAGCAAGACTTTCTGTTCATAATCAGCATTGAAGTGGAGATGGGAGATGGGAGCTTTGTTTTGGGGTAGAGGGGAGGAAGATTTAAACTTCTGTATGCTTTGGGAAGGATTACAGTGACAGTGAATTTAATACAGTTTTGCAGACTCTGATTCATATCCTGGAAGGAAAACTCTTCCCAGTTACCATGTTCCTGTAGGGTTTAATTCAAAGAAGTTCAAAACATTGTAGCTCCAGTGCAGCAAAACTGATAAGCACCTGCATAATTTTGACATATGAGTAGTGATCCTGTGGGGTATCTCTGCTCCTTACTGGAATCTGTGGGATCAGGGTTTTCTTCTTTGGGTTGGATTTGGGACTCTTCTCACCCAGAGGTGCAGACTAAGGGGCCTCACAGGCAGCTTTGGTTCTGGAAACTAGTTTTCCTTGTACTGAAACAGATCAGAGTTAATGCTCAGCGTGGGAGTTTGGAAGTCTCAAGTATAGATAAAATATTTGCTATTTGCCCTGGAGGGAGATGAATTTCTTTTCCAGGTCCCTGCAGTGATTTCTCCCCCCCTCCAATTACGAAGGGGATTAATACTTCAGCTGCAGTTATCTCAGTATCTCGTAGCTCAGACAGATGAATACAACCTTCAACATTTTATGGGATCAGATTTCTTTTTAATTAAAGCAGCCCTTTGTTTCACTGTGGCTCTAAAAGTCTTATTTATCATTCAATCCTTTAGAAGTCTCCCAGGAAAATAATTTCCTGCTCCTGGTTTTACTGAGCCTTTGGATCTCCTATCTCTTGTCACCTGTAACAAAGTGCTGTAGGAAGGAGCAGTGCTGTATTGCTTTCATGTTCTCCATCAGCTCTGATATGGATGGTTGTTATAAAGCTTCATACATAATATATGCCATGTCTTAAAGCAGCCCTGTAAACGACTGTACAGCTGTAAAGGTTTCTTAACTCCACCAGCCTCGAGCCACCAGCTATAAAAAGGCAGTTAAGCAGATTAGCATTAAAACTACCTGGTGAGATGAAAAATGGGGAGGCAGAACGGCCTAATGATGGATCCTTGGACTGTGACCAGTCACGTGGGGAAGTCACCTTTCTGTGCCTCCAACCTGCAAGCGCTGGCACTAATCATTTTTGGGAAATTTCTCTGTAATCGTGTGGTTTGCCCCCACAAGGGCCACCTCTCTGAGCACACACAGGGAGGATTTTCCAAGCAGTCCAAAGGAAATGCTGACCCTCTCCAACTGGGTCTGAGTTTTCTCGGTCTCCTTTGAAAGTGCTGCCTTTGCTGTGCAAATGCCTTTGAATGACTTTGCATGCTGAGTTTTCTGCCTTTTTTCTATGGCAAAGCTGGGGAAAAGCCTTTGGAGCCTGTTCTGCCAGGAAATGCAGGCCCATCCCTGTCCAGAAAGCTTCTACTGGCCTGGTTTTTTGGAAACTGGAGCTGAAAATCAAGTGCACTTTAAAGCTTGTCATGAGGAAAATCAAATTCCTTTCCTACCTTGACATATGTTGTTATTCAGCAGTGGAAGAATGTGAATTCTCTGCCCCATGCTGTCACCTTGATCAGATCTGGATCTGTCTCCGTGGACATTTCTCAGTGCTCCCATCCTACCACTGCACTGGGCACAAGTAATTTTATAGGAATAGAGGGACAGAAAAGTTACAGAGTCACAGAATGGTTTGGGTTGGAAGGGATCTTAAAAATCATCTCATTCCAACCCCTGTCAAGGGCAGGGACAGTTTTCCATAGTCCAGGTTGCTTAGACCCCTCTCCAACCTGGCCATGAACACTTCCAGGGATGGGGCATGGAAATGATGGAAATATCCCTAAAATAAAGACATTCCCCCAGAAAAAATTTTTTAAAAATCCCAATTCCTTCTTTAAGAAAGCTCTCTTGGGTCCATCCATTGAGATATCCCAAATATGTGACAGGGACACTGCACTGGCCAGTTTAAGAAGGCATTGTCACATGAACTTTTATCCCTGACATTGCTTTTCAAACAGAAAATATTTTCCCTGTCCCTGTCTTGGCATCTCTTCCAAAGCTCCCTTTGCCACAGCTCCTACTTTTCACTCTTTGTTTATGCTAATAGCTAATGAGCTGCCTTTTATGGATCCTGGATAAATAGGATATTTCATAGACAGTAACATAATCAATTAATCGACTGCAATCATGATTTGTTTACCTAAGCAGTACTTTAAATCCAATGCTTGTCAGCAAGCATTTCCTCTTGGCAGGACTGTGCAACATCCTTTTGTTTGTAAGGAGGCAATTTAAAGGACCTTGAGATGAGGATTAAGAAGATTTGTCAGGGTAAAACCTTCTCTCATTTTACATTATGAAACTGTAGATGTGAGCAAGAAAGCAGAAGTTGTTTGCACCGAGAAAACAAAAATGTGGTTTGTGTAAAGAATTGTATTCCTTTAGATAAAAACTTTTTTTCAGAGTACTAAAACCTATTCTTTTCCCAAAACACTATGCCAAGAAGCTTTTACATTAATACCTCACGCTTACAATGTGAGGTGATCAAAAAGCAAGGAAGGAAGGGAATATTTTCACGTTAAAATGTCAGAGCTGTTGGAAACACACCTTCCCCAGTGAAGATCCTGAAAGTCCTGTCCAGTGCCAGGGAAATATTACCTGCATCTACCCTCTTCTTGTTGTTTCCATCCTCCAGGCAAAGTCTTGTCCATCCAGCTCACAACTGGCCTCTTCCCAAGACCACTGGCCATGTCCACCTTGGTCTCCTCTGAGATTAATGAGGCATCTCTCTATCCCCCAAGAAAAGAGGTAATTTGCAGTGCAAAAAGACTGAAAATGCAGCCCACCAGGGTGGCACTGATATGGAACTCCCTTGGGAACCTGGCAGAATCTCCTAAGGGTTCTTGAGGTTGAGGCTTGCTGGGATAATGTTGGAGAACCATGCAGGACTGAGGAAGGTAAATCCATCCTCAGTCCCACTGTGTACAAAGGGAAATCCTTTTTTCAGGGAACAAACCGGTTCAATCCAAAAGGAAACCTGGACAATCATTAATATTTATGGTGTGTGAGAAGAACAAGCTGGGAAAGTATTTTTTTTCACATTGCAGCTGAGCCCCCAGAAAAGCAGGGCTGGCATGAATGTCAGAAATTAGGAGATATCTGGATATGCCCACTGGAAAACAGCTCTGTCCAGAGATCCCACTGTAAATCCTGGCCTCCAGCAGTGCCAGTTTATAAAATCAAAAGGGAATCAGCAACTGCGTTGAATTGCATAAAATCTCTGTCTCATTAAATGTCACCAGCTCTCACTGAGCATGTTCCATGCTGTGTTTTAGGGTATCAGATCAGTTCCAGCACATAAATCAGATGACACACTTGGTGCCTCAGGGCATGTTCTTCTCCTGGCACTGTGGGCTCTGTGTGAGGATGTCTGCACACAGCCAAAATCCAAGGTTTTTTTCCTCATGATCCTTCTTATATGTGAATTATGGAAGAGTAAAGCCTTTGTTGTGCCCACTAGGATCCACCAAAACCCAAGTCACTGTTAACTGATGGCATACTCAGGAAAGAGTCCTGGGTTTGGGGCCTGAAGTTGTATCTCATCCCCTTAAGAGGAATTTCTGAGCAGCCAGGATGGATGCTGTGGATTTTCACCCTCTCTGTGTGTGGCAGCAGCTACAACTTTTTTCCAAGCTTGAATTTTTTGGGGGGTTTGGCTGCAAGTTTGTGACAGACGTAGGAGCTGAGGCTCTCTGCAGGATTTCAGAGCAGGTGTGAATTTCAAATGGAGCAGATGCTGCTCTCAGACCAAATCCTCCTGAGGCTCCTACAAGCCTGGGGTGCCTGAATGTAACCAGACATGTCCTGAGCAGGCTTATTGAGAGTCTGAAAGTGGAGAAAAAAGTGTCAATGTCATAATAAAAGTAAGGACTTCGAGGAGCTGACTTGATCCTGGGGTATCATCCACAGCTGGTTCCATCCTTTTGAGATTCTTAAAAATGTTTGTACATTCCTAAAACCTGTTGTTTGCAATAGGAAATCAAAGAGAGATTAAAATTCTTAAATATGTTTATGGACCTCGATTTTAATTTGCCTGGATTTCAGTCTCCCATCTGTACAGTGCTTCCTTTCTGAAGACAAATTACAGAATACTTATAATTGGGATTTGAGAATATGGGATTTCTCAGCAGTGAATTCTTCAAGCAGTTTATAAAACCAGGGCATTATTCCTCTTTTCATTTTAGGGAAGGGGAAACTGAGGCACAGAGGCTGCCACTTGTCAGGGGTCAGCAGTCTAGGGTAAAACCATGGTCACCTGCAGGCAGGACCTGAACTACCAAGGAGGCATGGTCTGGAATGAGATCAGAAAATTCACTTTATTGAAAAAACTCTGTTTCCTTCTTTACTTGTAAGCCCACAGCCTTGTCTTGCTCAGCAGAGTTCCAGTAATAACAGTATTTATACACCTTCCCTCCTGATCCCTGCACTGAGATACTCAGTCCTGAGCTCATTATGACCTTAAATATGTTACCTATTACCTTTAATGGCATACAGTCGACTCCTCCACTCATATGCATCCTTATTAAATGTGCATAGCAACCTGGCAATGAAGAAGTAGAACCGTCAGCCTCTTCAAATTAAAATAAAAAATCAATTATGCTCTTAGGGGCAGATGGAGATTAAGCTGAATACAATGTACAGTTACTCTGTTGTGGAAACCGAGGCCTTTATGTGCAATTAGTGGCATTTCATTCTTAATCTTCCTCCTTAAAACAGGGGGAGCCATTAAAAGAGCAAAAGCCATCCACTAGCCTGTTTCATAGTCAGCTTCAGAGAGATGCTTCCAAATGCATCATTTTCTTCTTTGTACTGAAAAAAAAAAATCCTCAAAATTACTGATATGATCTTTTAATACTTTGCTGTGAATTTG
Organism: Grantiella picta; assembly: GCA_013397955.1. Classification (NCBI taxonomy): domain Eukaryota; kingdom Metazoa; phylum Chordata; class Aves; order Passeriformes; family Meliphagidae; genus Grantiella; species Grantiella picta. The sequence goes on along the minus strand of VZRM01007404.1, from coordinate 10,436 downwards.
AGGGTGGTGGTGAGTGGGGCTGGAGGGAGGGAGGAGAAGGTGGAATGGGTTTTGTGGAATGGCGAGATTAGGTTTTGTTGCACGGTGAGATGTTTGCCAGAGAAATTTTGGGCACAAATCGTGTTGTTGGTGGGATTCAGGGCTGTTTTGAGAATGTGCCAGGGCATTTCTGCCCACGGCTGACCAGCTCCTAAATCCTATTAAGCACCAAACCCATGGAAATGCCTGAGCTGGCTTTTGAGCCCGCCATGCAGGCAGGGCACTAACTCAATATTTCACATCCTGTGATACAGAATTCACTCCACGTGCAGCAATGACAAGAAATGCAGATCTGATGCATAATTTACATTTTAATAAAACGTGAAATCCTGGTCATACTTGTTAGTCAGAGATTTTGGTCTTGTTCTGCCATTACAGAGATTCCTGTATGAAAGGGAGGGATATGGAGAATTTACTTGTTTGACATCACAGAGCTGGGCAGAAACACCCCTGTTAAGTGAAACCTATAACCACTGTGCTGCATCTGAGGTCTAAATCCATTTCCATTGTCACAGCCTTTTTTCTTGGGACAGCATAGCTGTGTGTGAGAGCTCAGCTCCTCCTGCCTCAGTTTCCCCAGCCTTCCTTCCCAACACCAACTCATAGAGGCTAAAAACCAGGAGGCTTTTTCCTGCCAAGGCAAACCCTGTAAATACTTGAAATAAATAAAGAGGCTGTTAGTAAATGGTAGAAATGAGCAAGTTTTTGATATGAGAGTGGATCTCTCCTGTAGTGCTGGCACGATCAATAAGGCTCATAGCTATGAGCCTCAGTATTGAACCTCAGCTGTGATTTATTGGGTATAACATGTGCTTCCTTTTCATTTACTGCTAAGGTGGAAGAGCTATTGTTTAGCACAGAGACTATGCTTTCTGGGCATTCCTGAGCTGCAGGCATGAGGTACTGGCTCAGATTTTCCAGTTAATATTAAAGCCAGTTATTGCCTCTCTGCTGAATAGCCACAACCCCTACGCAGTGATTTCTAATCAACAGGTGATAAAAAATACATAAAGTTGGGTAAGTAAACTGCTTTGGGCTGTGGAGTTGTGGTGTTGATCTCAACGTGGGGTGTTTGTCCAGGGCAGGGTCTGCAGGGCAGCTGCTGCTGGAGGCTGTGGGGATGCCTGGCCCTGAAACCTCCCAGCTGAGAGGAGCTGACCCCTTTTCCCTGCTATTCCTCGAGTTCCTGCAGGAGAAGGGCTACACCAAGGGACCTTTCACCTCTCCAGGGAGCATTTTGCCTCTGCAATCACTGCACACAGGGCTGGTGGTGCCAAGAGGTGCAAAGCCTGTGAGACCATAACCCGATGAATATTTGATGAATCCCAAGAAGCCAGTAATCTCTTTGCTGTTCACAGCACTAGAGAAGCAGGAATTTCACTGTGAAGCATAAAGAGGGAGTTTAAATTTTGGATTAACTTCACTTATGCTAATCTCTTCTTTAGATCATGCCTTAGACACTTGCCTTCAAAGCTCAGATACATCGGACAAAAAAAGATAGCTGAGAAATTCAGCCTGAATGTGATCTCCAGGAGATGGCACTGTGAAACAAGTCTTTCAGCATCCTAATGCCACCTTCCAGGGACCAACTTCTCTCTGAGTTAGGGCTGATGGATAAAAAGAAGACAAAGGTGTCAGTGAAAGCCCCGGCCCAGGGACTGTCCTGAAATAAGGACCTGATGGTGTCTTTACCTCCGGTAAAGATCATGATAAGATGGGGTGAAAACTGTGAAACTTAAAAGCTGAAGGCCACAGTTTGTTGAGAGGAGAGGTAAAATGCAGAGCAGCTTCACTGGGAACCCAGGAGAGGTGCCAGGAGATGTGTAGGGCAGAGGAACTAACAGGAGCTGCGTGTGACTGTGGAGGAGCCCCAGGTGATGTCCTGATGGTCTCCTCTCTGACACCAAGCTCCTGTTAGACACTCCCCATCCTTCAGCTCACTCAGGCTGGACACTGCTAACCATCCCCAAATAACCCACCAGCGTCAGCTGCCCAGCCCTGCTCCTTTTTCAGTGCAGGGCAGCTCGGTGTCAGCATCCCAAAAGCAGGGAAACATCTTTGAAAGTGGAGATAACCACTTCCTTTGGGTTAAAAGGAAACCTGGCTGCCACCAAGTCACTTCTGCCCAGTCTCACTATCTTGGATGAAGCTCCAGAGCCTGAGCTTTGCCACTTTACCTGTGGAAAGGCTGGCTCAGATCCCTCCTTTCCCACTATCTGCAAGGTTAATGCCATTTACTCACTTATGAACACAAATGTCATCTCAGCACCATGTGAAGTCTGTGGGATGCTCTGAGTCCTTCAGGCACCTGCTTAAATTTGGGTCAGAAATGGATGACCAAATGCACCACCACCTACAAATCCCACAATGTCCCCCAGGGCATTTATCTTCCCAAGTCAGGAGAAAAGAGAGAGATTAAGACTATTAATGCCAGACCATCTCTGTCTGTATGTGTGCTTGTGTAGGGGATCTTTTTACGTCTTCATCTATCTTCCAAAACCCTGAACCTGCTGAAGGCAACAGCCTGGAAAATGAGAAAATTTTTATGTCTTAATAATCTTATCCTGCAGATCAGGAACTGCTGATATCTGATCTAAAGTAATGGGACTGTCTGAATTTCTCTGGGTTGGACACTTTTCTTGTGTTCTGCTGTGGAAAATTTGGGATGTGAACAGTTATATCCTTTGGGGGTGATCCTCAGTGGCAAGGGCAGATGGATGTTCATAGCAGCTTGGGCATGTGGTGCTCAGGTAAATCTCCTTTTTTTTATCACTGCTGTTTGCATAAAAGTGCTTTAGTTGAAAACCACACCAAAATTCAGATGTGAAACTTCTCTTTGCAATTTAAAATACAAGTTCAGGTGTCAGGTGGTTGCCAACAGATGTGGCACTAAGGAGCATGAACAGCAGTGAAATTAATGTAGTTGCTTTAGATCAGTGGAAGATACATCCCTGAGTGTCACTGACTCTGAAACTGGAGCTGATCGCAGTGTGTTTTTTCTGCCAGGGCTTAAATCTATTTTACATCTCGGGATACTACACTGGGACAATTCAGTATTTCTCAAAGCACTTCTTTTTTGTCCCAGTGATGTTCTCAAAGGTAGTATTAAAATGAAATCTCTCAGCTATTACTGCTGTTCATGTCCACTAAGCCAATTTGTATTCTCAGTTCTGAGCAAGATGGAAAATCTTTGCTGCCAACAGGAGCTGTTAGAGTCATCTCCACATCCGACCTGATACAAATCTGCACCTTTTCATTGATATCTGAAAGCTTTGTTGTAGAAGCCACTTAGAACAGTTCCAAAGCAATTTCGTTCCTCAGCTTTAATTACTTTTCTTTCATTTTCCAAACCACCTCTTTGGACACCATCCACAGACCTAATTTAGATCACAAACTCTTTGGACAAGGAGAATTCTTTCTTCCACATCTCCCCGTACAAGGCCAATTGCACTATCAGTGCTTCAAAAATAGTCTCTACATAAAACAGAAAGAGGCCAGGACAGAGAAAACCAAGGTCAAGAGGGAAGAAGAAGCTCCAGAGAAGGCAGTGGAACTAAAATTTCTGAGAAGACCACTTAAGCATGAATGGAAATAAAGCACAAAGGCATCTGGTGTTAAAGGAAAGGAGATGGAGAAACACCTGAAGTGCTGTGAGAGCCACTGTGGCTGTGTCCCAAAACTTGAAGATGCCACCAGCTTTAGATGAAAACGGGCTGCAGCCAGAGGAATCTCAGTGTAAACTAACTCAGAGCAGATTAAAAGGAGAGAGAGCATAGACGTGGTGTTTGCAGAGCATCTTTCTTTCAAAAGTAGGTTGAAATTTTGAAAATGTCACCATGCTGAAAATGTCACCCACTTCCACAATCATCTGGGGAAACAGGACTTCAATGCTCTCCTGGCATCTGGTTGGGTTTTTGGTCTTATTTTGAAGGTCTGACAGTGTTCCCTTGATGTTTTGAAATCCCATCCAGCCCAAAGCCTGAACATAGGAACTGCTTGATTTGTATGTTTTCCAGGAAATCTGCTGGAACAGGAGAGGCTGAGCCCATGCCCGTGGCCTCTCAGAGACAGAGTGTGAATGGCAAGAACATGAATTGTGGTGAAGAAACACTGTCTGCAATGTTTGCTCTTTTTTCCCAGTCTTGGCTCTCTCCTCAAATGTATCCCAGAGTCAAAATCTTTCTTCATCTTTATTCCACTCCTCACTTGTCTTCTTGCACAAAATTCATGTGGTGTGCAAGGGTGTCTGTGAGAGGCTGGTGGAAGAGAAAGGGATTGGAGAGAGTGGAGGAGAAAGAGGCTGAGGAGGTTCAGTGATGAATCCCCAGCAAGAACCAGTGAAGAGTTCTGGTGCTTGCAAAGGGGCAGAAAAGAGCTGGGGTCACCCGTGGGAAATCAGTGTTTGCTCAGGTGTGAGATCACCCTCCCTGCAGCACTCCCTGCCCCTGTAAGAAGGGATGCTCACAAAATCAACCAGGAAACTTCAAACCTTGGCTAGGAAATGACCAGAGAAAGGCAAGTGGAGACAGCACTTGCATCTGAGCCTGAGGGGTGATGTAAATTTGGCAGCCCAGGCATGGGGATGGACACAGCAGCGTTTGGGGTTAATTTTAGGGTGGAAAGGACAGAGCCCAGGACTGGCTGCTGCCTCGAAACAGGGCTGCCCCTTCCCTCCGCTCTCCTCCAGACCTGTTGAATGTCTGTGTCCTGCACCAACCCCAACGCCAAGGGTGCTCCGAAAGCATCCACTTGAATCCTCAATCGTACCGGGGTGCGACCCCCGCCTGCCCGCAGGGAGAGGGGAGCTGGGGCTCCAAAAACCCACATCAAGATGCTTTACACACACTCTGAGCAGGGCTGCAAGAGGTGGGGCGAAAACCCTGCGAAATTCACCCCCAGCCCCGCTGCTGAGCAAACCGGGGTGGGGAAAGCTCTGGGATCTGCCGGCGTTCGGAGCATCCCGAGAAACCCCGGCTGCGCTGGGGGGATTTTCCCCATCCCACCCACCCTGGGGGATTTTTCTGAACCTGCCTAGAGCAGGACCAGCCGGGGCGGGGGACAGTGGTGTCAGGCGTGATTATCCAGCCCTGCAGAGGGGCTGATTTTCTCGGGAGGGGAGGAAAGAATATCCATCCAATGTGCAAAATCCCGCAGTGTGCCCGTACGTGCGAACACCCCCGCAGCAGCACAGCCGCGCACACCGTGCAGAGCGACTCCGCCGCGAATGCCCGGCAAGCGCCAAAGGAAGGAAAAACCATCAAATAACCCGAAAGGAAAAATACATCCAATAACCTGAGGAGCAAAGGAGGGAAAGTTGTGCGTGTCCCTGCGCGCCGGGAGGGCGGAGGGTGCCCACCAGTTGATTTTACATCCTGCCTTGTGCCTTCGCCGGCTTTTCTTGAGCTATTTTATTTATTTTCTGCAACAGGCAACAAACAGGTAATGCCGGAGCCCGGCGAAGCGGAGGGAACGGGCGGGCTGAGGGATGCGCCGCATTTTTCGCTCTCCCTCCTTTCCCCATCTTTCCCCATCTCCCTCCCTGGAAGTTTCTTGGCGACACGGAATGAGGAGGAAAAGCGAAATAAAAGGTTGCGGGGAGCGGCGGGGAGGGGAGGCTGGCAGGCAGCGCTCCGCTGTCGAAGGCTTTATGGTATTTTATGGCATTTAACGCGCGGGCGGCCAGCCCGAGGTCCCGCTGCGCGCCGCCCCGCTCCGCGGAGCGCGGCCGAACCGCGGCATCCCTTCCACGCGTGGATTCCATCCCTCCCATCGCCCCAAATCCGCGGCTCGGGGCGCGGAGGCACCGCGGGCGCGCAGCGCGGCGCTGCGGGCTGGGGGTGCGCGCCCGATTATTTGTACGAATTATAAATTTTTTTTTTTAATCCCTTTTCTTGAAACTGATGGAAAAGGTCATCGAAGGAGTTGGCTGCTAAATATT
>VZRM01007403.1:486302-501943 GCA_013397955.1 Grantiella picta | reverse complement strand
GTTTCCCTGCTCTGTATACTATTGGTTCATTTTGAAATATGATCTGCTGTACCTGAAAACCTATTGGTGTGTACCCCTTTTGTCAATCTTCCCTTCCTTCTCCTGGGACTGGCTCTCAGAGAACCAGCCCCCGCCCCTTCCCTTTCCCCTTAAAAGCCAGCGCCTAGGTCTGGGAGGGGCTGGTCTTCTCTCCAGGCTGGCAGCCCCTACCCTATCTCCCCGTCTTTCCTCCCCCCTTCTCCTCCCCTGCAACCCCTCTCCCCGTTACTCCAAATAAACCTCCCTGCCAGAACAGAGATGAGTCCAGGTTCGTTTCTTCGTCCCACTTCATTTCCTGCTAGAATTTCTGTGGCCGGAGACCCATGCCACGCTAAGCGCACCCCGGGGGCCGCCCGGCCCAGACTTGGTGGAGATACGTGCTGGGGAGACCTCGTATTGTGAGGCCGCCGCTTCCTGCAGCCCCCCAGAAGAGAGAAACATCACATAATTTTCATGTAGTTCACATATTTTTTTCTTCAAATCAAACACAACAGACATTAAGGTTTTCAGGCTTTTCATAATCCTGGAAAGGCCTGGACTCTAAGTGCATTTAAGTCACTGTTGTAGATCAGATCTGGACAGAAATATTATAAATGTGTAACACCAACCAGGAGAAATAAACACACAGAGACAGAAATATGTATTTGCACTTTCAGGTATCTATCTGCTCCATTCCTGAACTGTCAAAAAATTCAGCTTAATTTTCCTTTCCTAGTTTGTAGTTTGTCATTTTCCATGATGGTCATCAACATCTGTGTTTTCTTTGTCTGTGGCATTGATGATTTCATTTAGATTCAGTATGTCAAAATTTCTGTTGCAATTCTCATTGACTAACTCATCAAATGGTGCTAGTATTACGTAGTCAGCAAAGCAATTTCAGTGTTGTTAACATATGGAATATCCTTGAGTTTATTTTTATAAATAAAAATATTCTTTCACCAAACAAAGGAAGCTCTTGCCAGCATATATTTTGGACCCAGTGTCCTACAAATAGTGTCTTATGTATATTTTTTCCACAGAGTTTCTATTGATATTATTATGAAGTCATTACCTTAAAATTAGGCATCACAAAATGCATCTAAGTTATTTACTGGCAGAGTATTCAGGTGTTAAAAAGACCGTTCACTTTTGGATGTGGTTAATGTAGCTTGCATTTCAAACCTAAATATATATAAGCTTGATGACCAAATGAAAAATGTTTCTGTCTTTTGGCAGATACCACCAGCCCAGAAAGGCAACCCTGGGCATCATAAAAAGCAGTGTGACAAGCAGGTTGAGGGAGATGATTCTAGCCCTCTACTCCTCTCCTTGAGATCCCACTTGGAATATCATATCCAGTTCTGGGACTTACAAAAAAAGAAGACTTATGTTGTCACTTTCCAAAGGAGAATATTGACACCACAATTTCTTGTCCTTTGAGGGACTTTCATTTAAGTCCTTTCTACATGAAATCGAGTGTGTTAGCCTGTAGACAAGGCTGTTCTGCTCTCTGAACATTTCTTCCTGATTTTTTGCATCCTGCTTGCTCCTTTCTCAGTAACACTGATATAGTTCTAAATGTTGGTCTGTTCAGACACATCTTTTGGGACATTGCTGATCTCCTCCTATTATTTCTTGAGGTCTTCTGAGTCAGCCACCCTGGTATCAAGACTTGGTTTGCTGTATCACAGGACATAACCTAGTTACCTGGGTTCACCTTGTTTTGCTGCAGGGAGAATACAACACAGTACAATAATTTTCAAGCTTTTAAACCAAGTCTTAACACCTACCTGGAAAATTAACTGCATTCATAGATTTATTTATTTAACAACGTCCTACTCTCTTGAGTCATTTTTCCACGGGGAACTTGTACACTGCCCTGTAAAACCCAAAAACTCTTCAGTATGAGCTGACACCTTATTGCCTGGTTTTTGACTGGGTTCTTCCTAAACCATAAGATACATCTTTCTTTCTTTCTTTCCTGTTTTCCAACTGGTGCAAAGCAAGGCTGCTCCAAGGGGGTGTAAAAAGATGGGAGCTGAGAGTGACCCAGCACAGGCATTGTCTTCACTGGCCAGGGTGAAGTCCCGCAGCACCTGAGTGAAAGGATGAAGGAGGGTCCACATGAGGCTGGGGACTGTCTATAGAGTGGGATAGGGATGGGTGCAGAGCTGACGCCAAAGACAGATCATAATGCAGGTCCAAGGGGCTGTCCTGTTCCGCTGTAGAAGGGGAAATCGGGAAGGATTCTTTTTAATAGATTTCTCGGACAAAAAATGAAGTGCAAACGCGGCAATATTATATCTGAAAAGTGTTTATTCATAAAGAAGGGTAAGTGTTCCTACCAAAGGGGGAAAGAAAAAGGAACAAAGAGGGAAAAAGAGAGAGGGAGAGGGAAAGAATACCGGACAGATGGTTATCGCTGTGCCCCGGGCGCTCCGTCGGCGAGAGTTCGGCAGATGGAGCTGTGCGGTGCGAGCTGCGAGAGTCTGCGTGGCTCCCGTGGCGGCTGGGCGCGATTTCCGAACAGCAGCAGCTGCGTGTGCCTGACCTGGACAGAGAGCAGGGACAGGACTCGAGGCGGTCNNGAGGTTGTCACGGCGACGGAGCTGCCCCGGGCAAGCAGCGAAGCAGAGCAGGACACGGGCAGACAGGACAGCCAGGAAAGGAACAGATTGCAGGGAGGAAAATGCGAAGGGGACAGAGCTGACTCTCCAGGTGAGCCCCTGCTCCCTCCAAGAAACCCCAGGAGAAAATGCCCCCGGGTTGTGTCGCAGTTAACAACTTTTATGTGCTTGGCCCTCCTATCACGTGCCTTCCCGTGCACTTTTCCGCGCGTTTTTCCCGGGCATCCGGGGATCTGACCCGCCAGCGAGGGGAGGTCGCTTGCAGACCAGCAGTGGAAGTTTCCTCTCTCCTGATCGCTGCCGGGCGAAGCCTCTCGGGGCACAGAGCTCCCAGCATGTACACAGACCCTAAGGTAATTTTTTCACCTCATGTATAACATATATTGAGGCATAAACAAAAATCAGATTGGTCTCTCACAGGGGCCCATCCCAGAGACAGACTCCCTATGGCAGTGGGACTGGGCACAAGCACCCCTGCAACTTTGCTGGAACCACTCTGGAGATCAACTGTTCCCAGCACCCATCAAAGGAGTGGAGAAAAAGTCAGTCGCCCTTGAGAGAAGAAAATATCAGTCTCAAAAACAGAACTATCTGAAAATACGGTAGACTAAAAGCTCCTCTGCAATTTAAGATAACAATTCCATTTCAGTAGGACCAATCTTCATGAATAAAAGAATTATACAGCTGTTAACTATTATTATTATTATCATCTTCAAAAACAGCAGCTTTATGCTTTAATTCTCCTGATTGTTTTCATCCTATTTATAACAAGTAGAGTTTGCATTAATTCATCAGAAAGGGTGCCATCTGATGAATTAATGCAAACGCTGATAGCCTTAAGTGTAGCTCAGATACTAATCTTATGTTGTCTATGTATAATTTCTAAAATTTACAATAAAAATATCCTCTACTTTCTTCCAGAAAAAAAAAAAAATTAAAAAGCTGAATTATTAAAGGAAGAACTCTTAGTTTACCTTATCTGGGGATTTTTTTTGTCCAGTAACAAAGACGTTTCTACAGAATTAATATCAGACGTTAAGAAATATTCTATATACTAGTCCATGTAATAGTAAGTCAGATTTGAACTTCACAGTAAGTTAGATTTGAACTCCATCTCAGATAAAACAAATTTTTTATTTTATTTGAACAAAAAATGTGAGGGATTTTCCTTTGCTACCTGCCCACTAATACTCATCATCATTCCCTCTTCTCGTCAAGACACATTTAAAAAAATTGATTAAAAGCAACAGGGAGATCACTCACCTATTACTGTCACAGGCAAAACCATCTTGATCTGGGGAAATTAATCTAATTTATTGGCAATTAATTTTAACAGAATAGGATAGTGAGAAATAAAACAAAACTAAAACTAACTTCCTTCTACCCTTTCCTTCTTCCCATGCTCCACTTCCCACCTAACTAGTCTATCTTCTTCCTCAAGCAGCCTGCTCTGGCACAACCTCTCCATGGACTGCAGTTTACTTCAGGGTACATCCACCTGCTTCAGTATGGAATCCTACATGGGCTGTAGGTGGATATCTGCTCCATCAGAGTCTTCATGGGCTGCTGAGGGACAATCTATGTTGCCATGGTCTTCTCCATGGGCAGCAGAAGGATCTTAGCTTTTCCTGCCTGGAGCATCTCTTCCCCTGCCTTCACTGGCCTTGGTGTTTGAAGGGGCTGTTTCTCTCACATTTACACATTCAACTTTCTCACAGCTGCTGCACAGAGCTTTTTACCCTTCCTTAAATATGTTATTGGAGGGGCACCACCAGTATTGCTGGTTGGCTCAGCTTTGGCCAGTGCCCAGTCTGTTTTGGAGCCAGATGGAAGAGGCTGTGTCTGACAAGGAGACAGCTTCTCATCTTTTCTCACTAAGTCCCCCTGCTACCAAAATGTTGCCATGTAAGACTAATAAAATGTCTTAATCACAATGTTCAACGAATGCCTTTAAAAATCTACCTGTTTTGTCTACAGCATTATGTATTTAATTTTGTCTGTTTATAAAGTATTTTAACTGTAGCATAATAGTCTACATAAAATAGCTATAATGTATACATAGGCTATGGGTATAAGATTTATTTCTATGTTAAATCTAGAAATGTAGCTACGGGTAGAAATCTTTGTTGCTAGATCAAAATCAGATTTGGAGAGTAAACCATCTGTTCTGTTCCAAAGGGACTCAGCAGCTCTCACCTAAGTGCCCGATGTGGTTTGTGATTCTCTAGGCTGTGCAGTACACACCTGAAGACTATGCCGTATGGCACAGCACTTAAATGAAATCTGCACCCTATTGAAGCAGAAACTTGGAGGCCAATATATGCCACAGTAATTCAAGTGACAGTAGGCACCTGTTTTATGCACTGCAGTAGCACATTTTCTTTCCACTAGGAATAACAAAGATTTGATGTGCTAGCTCAGATTACATATCTGTATTTCAGAGGTTTAGAATTGGTGCAGATGAATTCTCTCCTCCAGCATTTTGTCTATCTTAAGTTATAGCAACACTCTCTCTAGAAGCTTTCATCCTACCAATTGTTCTTCTCCCCCAAGTTTAAGTCAAAAGGATCGAATAGATGCTAAACTGGTCAGTGGCCAAATCTAGGCGGCCAGAATCCAGCCCAAGAGAACAACTTATGGCATGAAGTGCTACTGCAAAAGCAAATGAATTGGAAATGGCCTTTCAATGTGTTTGCCTGTGATGCTGGTTTCTGTAACACAAACTTTCAATCTACAGTTGGGTTAAAGTCCTATTAAACTACAGTGAAATTATGCAATATAATCTGAGAAGGTAGGTAAAAGAGAGGGATTGACAGAGGAAGGGAGCTCATGAACACATATAAATTTCCCTGATTTGCAAACATGCTTTTGCGCTCTTTTTACAGAATATCCTCCTTATCCTTTTGAATGTAGGAGGAACAAGAAATCTGGTACAAACTTACTCTTCCTTGGAAAGGAATAACTAGCAGATTAGGAGGAAATGTGGGACTCATAATCAGATTTTTTTGTAAAATAAAGAAATTAAAACATTGATTGACAGCACATCCTTTAAGAACTATTTTCAGGAAATTATATGGTTGCTCTCCAAGTGTGCAGCAGCAGTTCTGTGCTTTGTATAACGTGACAGCCACTTTCAACTATTTTCGAACTGAAATTACGTAAAAACTAAAATCTTTGGGTTTTTTCCTGCTTTCTGCTAAGAAACATTTTTTTAAATATCATCTTTAAGTATGAATTTTCTTTTATGAATACAGTCATTTAGAGAGAGTGAGAAAGCTTTGGCCATTTTCTTTCAAAATTTTTTGATCACCTGCCTCTTTCCATAAGATAAAGGGAAGGTATGGATAAAATGGATGATATTACTTTAATAAATACTAATTTCAACCTGTGCATACCATCTGTGACAGGGAATAGTACAGCAGTTTCATTTCTCATGCTGTAATGAGCTGTTAAAAGTGGAATGAAGCTAGTTATCTTCATATTTTTCAATGTGGCCAGCTGCCAACATTTCTGACATCTAGTACTTCAATCATTTAATAACTCGAGGTTTCAAACTGCTTAAAGCCCTTCCAGTTTAGTGTGGGGTTTAGATGTCTGAGTCCAAAATAATGATGTGGTTTGTTTTCTTTTCAAGACCTCCCAGTATTGCTCTAATTTCATTGTACAGTTCCTTATTTAGACAGAAAGCTCCCTGAATATCTAACTGTAGTGACACATGACTGTTCTGGAGAGACAGATGTTAGATATGGTTAGGACTACAGCCAAGCTTGTGACTACTTTGTGGACAATAAATTAATGGAATGATTTGAATGTTAGATTTTTTTCTCATCTTGACAAAGTTTGACCCTACATCTTCCACATGCTGGAAAGGTAAAAGGTGTCTGTGCTAGTTTTGGCTGAGGTAATTTTCTTCACAGTGGCTGTATGGGCCTGTGTTTTTTTTTTTTTTTTTTTTTGGTTACCAACACAGGCTTGATAATATAAAATTGTTTTGGTTATTTCTGAGCAGGGCTTACACAGAGCCAAAGCTTTTTCTGCATTTCGTACTGCCTAACTGACGAAGAAGTGGGGAGGCATAGGAGGTTGGTAGAAGACACAGCCAGGATAGGTGACCCAAACTGACCAAGGGGGTATTCCAGACCATATGGCATCATGCTCAGGATATAAAGCTGACGGGAAGAAGGAGGAGTGGTGTAGTTTGTCTGCCCAAGTCACCATTACATATGAGGGGGCCCTGCTGTCTCGGAGATGGCTGAACACCTGCCTGCCCATGGGAAGCAATGAATTAATTCCTTTTTTTTTTGCGTTGTTTGTGTGTGAGGTTTTTGTTTTCCCTACTGAACTCTCTTTATCTCAACCCATGAATTTTTTAGTTTTTACACTTCCTATTCTCTCCTCTATCCCATTGCTGGGGGAGGGAGCCAGCAGCTGCATGGGGCTTAGTTGTTCGTTGGGGTTAAACCATGAAAATGTCTTAGCTACCAGGTAATGAAAAAAACCTTCATTTGGGTTCTTTGGTTGATTGGGGGTTTTTACGCTTTGTTTAATTGGTTGGGTTTCTTTCTTCTATTTTTTTCCATTCTATTAATACTGCCTTCTGGTGTAGCCTCGTCATTAGAAGACCCACAAATCCTGATGAGAGACTCATTAAGAAGTCAGACATCATACCAGTAGCACAGGTCGAACTGTGGGAAGCTGAGATCAGCAGCAGTAACCATGTACTGAGAGCCATGAGTGGAGTGTCTGAGGGGGGTTACTGAGCCCCTGACACTGCTGGGCTGTGTGTGTGGAGAGACCAAGCAGCAGCAAGGATGACACTCTGCTGAAGGACACTAAAGATGCTGGGTGTCTGTGGCCTCACCAGACAGACTGCCTGATCCCAGAGTCTTGCCCTGAGCCATAATCTCCCCACAGGAAGCTCTAATAATGGTGACCACACAATATAATGTCATGTCTTCTACGCCTCCTGTGGTACAAAGCTCCCATGGAAGCACTCAGCTATTCAGGTTTCTGGATACACTGTGTGTCTGAGGTTTCCACTTATGTCTGAAGGCAGCAGAAAGAATGACTGAGAGATGTGCCCAGTGAGAAGAAAAAAGTTAAATATGTTGAGGAGTATTCAGAAGTCTGAGATGATTGACTAGTGGAACCACACTTTGCTGTCTCTGGACATTTACCTTGTCTTCCCAGGTACACCTACACAACAGAGAAGATGTTCTGGAGTTTGAAGTATTGTTTTGGAAGGCTGGAGGGGTCCCATGCCAGCAAATATCTTTTCCAGTTTTCAAGAAGGAGAAGAAGAAAGAACCCAGTAATTATAAGACTTTCACATTCACTTCCATGCTTGGTAAAATTATGGATAGAATTATTCTGGGAGTTATTGAAAATCACAGGAAGACAATGCAGCCATTGATCAAAGACAACATGGGTTCATGAAGGAAGAATCATGCCTTATTAAGTTACTATATCTTTATGACAAGTTTATCCATCTAGTGAACAAAGGGAAGGCAGTGCATGTGTTTTTTTTCTCTCTGCTATCCAGTGAGAGGATGTGAGGAAATGGCTTACAGCTCTGTCAGGGACAACCACTGAGAGGGTAGTCAAGTGCTAGAACAAGCTTCCCAAAAAAGTGGTCATGGCCCCAAGCCTGCTGGTGGTCAAGAAGAATTTGGACAATGCTCTTAGCTCATGGAATCATGGAATGGTTTGAGTTGGTTGAGACCTTAAAGATCATCTAGTTCCAAAACCCAACTCTCTCCCACCCCCTCCCATAAGCTGCTATTAAGTCACCTAGGAGTCTTCTCCAGGCTGAACAGTCCCAAGTCTTTCATCCTGTCTTCCTAGGAGAGGTTCTCCAGCCCTTTGATCATCTTTTTAGTCCTTCTCAGGACACATGGTTTAGCTTTTATGTTGTCCTGTGTAGGAGCAAGAGTTTGGCCCAATGATCCTTGAAGGTCCCTTCCAACTCAGAATATTCTGTGATCCAAAGGTTTCATTTACTATTTGTTAATGTAACTATTTCAAATTGAATTCCTACACTTGATCAAAGAAAGTATGGGAGCCAAGGAGATAAGTGGAATATTTTTTTCCTTCAATCACAAACAAGACTATGAAGTTGTCTTGTATAATGCTTGTCATTGTTAAATTTAGAAAAACTATGAGTCAAAAAGACATCTGCTTCCATACACTGTAAAAAATATTCTTCCACAAAATCGGTACCATTTTACATAGAAGCAGGGATATCCCCACGACTTATTTTTGGCTTCTGAAAAATGAAACAGAAGCTATAAACAAAAGAAGTATTGGACATGTCAAATCTTTCAAAATAAAATATTTTGTAATACTAATGATTAACTTCATAGTCACTTTATCATATCTATATTATCAGACTGCTATATTATCAGACTACCTCTGATAATATAGCATATAGCAAAGATTTGAATGTCATGAAGAAAAGAACAAACAATGAGGAAGTTTTATCTGTTACAGTACTCCAAAGATAGTGAAAACAATATGGACACTGAATGATATGAACAAAAGTATTAAGGAAATAAAACTCAACAAGAATAATCAGCATGGCTTCATGAAGGGGAAAATATGACCACCTTCTATGATGAAATGACTGGCGTGGTTGATGAGGGGAAAGCAGTTGTTACTGTCTACCTGGACTTCAGTAAAGTCTTTTATACTGTCTCTCATAAGATTCTCAGAGACAAACTGTTTTGTGGGCCAGATCAGCAGGTAGGTTGTAAACTGACTGGAAGGCACTGGACAAGAGAGCAGTGATCAGTAGAACAATGTCCAGTTGAAGGCCAGTAAGTAGGTGTGTATCCCAGGGGTGAATACTGGCTCCAGTGCTGATTAACGGCTTCATTAATGCTTTGGATAGCAGAGAGGAACATACCCCTCAGCAACTTTGCACCTGATACATAACTGATAATGGGCAACCTGCTCTCGGTAAACCTGCTTGAGCATGTGGGCAGACAACATGGCTTGCAGAGGTTCCTTCCAACCACAGCCACTCTGTGACTCTGTGACTACTCTTAAGGTATTTCTTGACAAACCTGTGTTGCCATTGTCACACACAAAACACAAAGAAACTGTATATGGTGCAAAGAACTGCTCGGGTTTTAACATTTTTTTCCTTCTTATCCATTGACTCCATTCTGGAAGGATCACTGTTTTTTCATTCATTTCCTTCCCCCTTCTTTTCTTAGTTTTCAGTTCAATATTCATGTTCAATATTCTCATGAATTTCCTCTTAGTTTGCTTTTAAAACTACTTTCTGATTCTCATATTTCATTCTCCTCCATGTCTACACTATTGCAAATATTTGTCTGAATCTTATCTAACAGTCTTCTCTTTTGGGTTTTCTTGTTTCTGCTGCCCAAATCTTCTTATCATATGTATGATAAATATTTATGATTTTACATCATAGCATAATAGAAACTGTAACTTAATTGATTTTATACAATCAACTAACAAAATAAATTAATATAAGGGACTTCAACAGATAATGGAGTAGGCACTGGAGGCTTTTGATAGGATTAAGTGAAATCAGTGAGACAGAGACACAAGCTTCCTGAAGCCATGGTTTTTGCTTTCACAGGGTTATAAATTAAGCAGAAAAGTACTATATTAGCATATTAATTGATACAGAGGTTCATACACTCTTTCAAGATGTGAGTATGAATCATCGCAGATTTCAGGATGCCTATTATCAGAGTACTCTAACCATAGTTAACTATTCAGATGTGGACTGTCGTGATATGCTTTTCTTTACCTGTCACCATGTTTAGCTAGCAGAATTCAGCTTTCAAATTCTCAATGAATAAGTGTCTCTCACTAGGCTGTTTGGAAATGAAGATAAGAATACTTTTTTTCACACAGGACATTTGAGAATAAAAACATTAAAGATAGTGAGCTGATCCAATGTTATGTAAGGCATATTGACTAGGCAGCTTAAAAGGGCCTAAACCACTGAAGCATTGTGAAGGTATCAGTTACAATACTTCATGCTGACTAGAAAGACTGGTGGTAAAGTTTAAGACAAAGTGATAACATAGTAGCTGAAGCCTATGATCAACTAAGTCTAGTTTCAAAGCCTGTGAGGAATCAATCTGCTGATGCTTTCAAGAGTTCAATGTGTTCGACCTAAATATATGGTCTAGCTTATTATAAAATTTTGCCCATACTATTATAAAGGGTGAATTTCTCTGAACCAAGCATAAAAATATATTGAGATCATTAACCCTTAGTAGACATATTAAATAACAGAATGCAAAATAAAATACATGACAAATGATGTAGCATATTTTTTCACACACTGAGCAAATGGGGGGAAACCTACTTATTTTCTTCATCTTCTCCAAGAAAGATTTATGATGCAAAGACTACAAAAAGTATATTATTGGTAGTTAAAGAAGAAAAGGAGCTTACTTTTCTGTATTTACTTGCTTGCTTGTTTTATATCAAAATATTTGATGTCTCCAGAAAAGTGGAGATGCCCTCAGACCACTACCCATGACTGATCTCCCACATAGGGAGTGAGCGATGAAGTTGCAACACCTAGTCTGAGGACAATCAAAAAGGAATTTAGTGCCTTGGGACTGTTAGTATGGGATTCTAGGGGACAAGCTTTCTTCTCTTCTGTGCTTCCAGTTGAAGATAGCAATATTAGAAGAAACAGACAGGCTGAGTGTATTAATACATGGCTCCACAACTGGTGTTACCACCAAAATGTTTGGGGTTTTGACAATGGAATGGACCAGGCATCCTGTCATCAGACAGGACTCACCTTTCTCAGCAAGGGGGGAAAGTCTTTGTTCAGGAACCAGCAGGAATCATTGGCAGAGCTTTAAACTGGATGTGACAAGAGAGTGGGACAATACCATGTTTGTCCCTGGCAAACTGTGGGATGATATGCAAAAATTAGAGAGATGGGATGCTATTGAGAGCCTGCTGCCAGTGGCTCTGAAAACTGCTGGCCACAGTGGACAACCCTTGCAGTCTTGCAGAGATGAACCAGGAGCTCATCTGGTAACAGAAGCCAACAAGGAAACACCATGCAAATATCTGAAAGGAATCAAGGGGTCTTGTAGCAGTGTGTCTGATTGGCACTGCATATCTGCCTTCCCTTATCCCATATTTAGTTAATATCTAGAGAGTTCTCTACCCGCAGTGTTATTATTGGGTTTTAAAGTTCTGTATCTGCCCCTCTTCCACTCCTATTCCCCAGTTTATCTGCCAGTTCTGTATCCCTCTTGCCCCTATTTGCCCTCCTGTGTAAACCCCTCCCATTTCTCCATCCCTCTTAACCCGATGTTCGCTTCCGCTCGGTGCTCTCTGCTCCTCGGAACCCAGCTCTATCCTCCCCCTCGTTCCGTCCCGGACCCAGCCGCCTTCTCCTCCCTGCTGCCCCACCAATAAACCCTAGATTCTAAAAGCTGAGAGACTGCATTTCCTTCATTCGCCGAGGCTCCTATTATCCTGTCTTCGAGAAGCCAGCTCGAGCACAAGCTCTTCGGTCCTGGATCCGCTCCGCCCACGGTAGCGTGGTAGGCACATGGGGGAATCTCGTTTTTGTGGGGTTTTAGAGATTCCTCTGCCTCCCCAGAGCGAGAAAACCTCAGGATGTTCCTCTAGGGAGGCAACATGGCCAACAGCCCAGCTGAGGTGCTTTTACAACAGCTCATGAAGCATGAGCAACAAACAGGAAGGACTGGAAGCCACCCTGCTGAAAGTTACGACATTGTTACCCTTACTGATACTCAGCGGAATGAATCCTATGACTGAACTGTGACGGACAATGGCAGTTCATAAGGAGCAGCTGAAAAAAGGGAGGTGTAGAGGTTGCCACCAAGATGATTACAGGGATGGGGCACCTCACCTATGAAGGAAGGCTGAGAGAATTAGGAATGTTCAGCCTGGAAATGAGAAAACTTTGAGATGCCCTAACTGCAGCCTTCCTGTACCTGAAAGGAGTCTACAAGAAAGGTGGAGAGAGATTTTTAGAAGGGCATGTAGTGCTATGGAAAAGGGGAAAGGCTTCAAATTGAAAGAACTGTTTTGTTATTAGAAGTTCTTTGTTGTGAGGTTGGTGACAGGGGACAGATTGCTCAGAGAAGCTGTGGATATCCCATCCCTGGAAGTGTTTAGGGCAGGGTTGGATGGCGTTTTGAGCAACCTGGTCCAATGAAAGGTGTCCCCCCCACTTGTGAGTGGAGGGTTGGAACTAGATGATCTTTGAGGTTCTTTCCAACTAAAATCATTCTGTTATTCTATGATTTCCAATGAATCTGCTTAGTCAAGAAAAGACACTAGCCATTCTTAACTTACATGCACAGTTACGGTACAGTGTGAAAGGATGAAAATAGTAATCAAAAAAGGCAAGATAGGAAATGGAGAAAAACCAGAAAGCACTGATAATTATTTTAAAGAAGACCACTAGTTATTGTAGTTTAGATTCATCCTTCCCGTTAGGGATGTGTCAAGGCTCTTTATATAATCAATAAGAAGAGTGAAGCATCTCCAGAAAGCAATTTGGATCTTATATGGAGTGTCCCTCTGGAGATTTTTTATTTCTTTCTTCTGACTATAGAGTGAGCCTGGAGTACTATTAATTTATTGGGCTTCTAAATTTAAAGACATAAATCTAAGTGGAAAAAAAAATCTTAATTTAGATGGTGCTTAGAATCTTACATTATACAGAAATAATAAATTAGAAGATCTGAATAGATGCAAATTTAGCTACTTCATCTCTTGAAAAATGAGTTGTATCTGCTTTTAACAAACACGTCAATAATACTTTTGTTGTAATATTTAATTCAAACCAGCTCATATTTGTACTTCTGAAGCATTTTTATTCCAGTAAAGGCAGAACTCAGCTCAGGATTAAGACTTCAGTACACACTTACATTAAAAAATATATCAAATCTATTTAAGGGAAGTAATTACCTCAATAATAAAATAGAAACCATGTATGCATTTTGATGGTTATTAAACCTAGGTGGAGCTTCATTTCACCTAACTTGCCTGTAAGCAGATTGGAGTCAGTGACCAGCTCTCTAGTAATGCCATCAATTTTTTTATTTCACTGTGAATCTACACAAGCATAATGGAAAAAGTGAGGCACAAACTGTTGTAGAAATCTGTAGAATTATTTTAATTTGAATGAGAAATGCACTTTTTAAATCTTTTAAAGTCTGAATTTACCCACATACCTTACTTTAGTTATGTCACAGAATCTTTTATGAGTGGGCAAACTATAATGCTTTTCAATAAAACTGTGCAAAAAGAAATACTTACATGTCATCAGGCCTGTAGTAAGCATACAGTCTGTAGGACTAGACAAGAGCCTGCTCAAAGAAATTACCTTCCTATTTTGGAGAGTAAGAACATCTTGGCCATAGCACCACCTGTTTCACTTTACAGTACTATTCCTGTACTTGTGGGTTAACCTTGGCTAGTGCTCAGCGGCTTAGCCAGCTACAAGCAAAACCTCCCCTACAGATGTCCCAAAGGGCTGGCTTATGCATTCTTCTAGGTTACAGCTTTATTCTCACAGAACACTGAAATAAAATATATTCTTGTCTGCTGAAAATCAGGCTTTTGTTCATCTAAGGAATGGTATTGCTACTTATACAGGTATACAGTTTAATAATAATAATAATAATAGTAGTCGTAGTAGTTATTGTTATTGTTTTCTGTCTGAAACGGATGACAATTCTCTGTAGTAAGGTGTAAATGTGAGCTCTATTCACTGTGAACCATACATGAGAAGTGTAACACAATATTTGTTACAAAAAGATGAGGAAGAGAAGAGATCCAGATCATGATGAAATGGCTGATGTAGTTTTCACTATTGAATATTTGTGCATATAATGGAAATAGAAAAATTTAATTTTAACTGCAGGACACATAGCAATTCTGTCAGCAGCATAGCTCTGCAGAGCAGGCAAAGAAGGACAGCCCCACCTAGACTAGATGTGTAAATCTGCAGTGCATTAGCACATAGGGTAAATATATACATGTATTAGGTTTAGGAGGCAAGGTTTTGGTAGCAGCTGGAATATAGCAGGGGCATCTTCAGTGAGAAGACATCAGAAGCTTTCTGTATGTCCACAAGAGATGGTTCCAGATGCCTCCAAGATTAATTTTCTGCTGGATAAAGCCAAGGCCTTCAGCGATGTTGATAGAACTGCTTCACATCAGCAGTTAAAAATCAACATGTCAGTACACCGCCCAGTCTTTTCTCTCCTCCTGACTAACCTTCTGACATGGGGGAATGCCACAAGTGAAGTATATATTAAACCGTGGGACCTTAATGTTGAAATTCTCCTGAAATGCATATTTCCAAGACATAGGATTTTCTCTTAAGAAAAGCAGTATAGGTGCAGCCTCAACATTATATCCTTCTGATAAATTTCACAGCCACCAGTGACTGAATAAATTGCTAGGAGAAAGCACAAAGCCAGCCAGAAACACAACAAAAAACGTATGACTTAGTGTAATTTTGGATGGAAAGAGGCATAAAAGCAATATTCAGGCAAAACATTAAAGACAGAAAACAACTTTTTCTATGCACAGTTCCATTAGTTACATGAACAGCAGTATTTCTTCCTTTTTAAGTACATTGCAATTTAGCAAGTCATGGCTGTGATGTTAAACATTCTAAGATTTTTTTCCAGTAGAATTTGGGAGAATTTTTTAAAAAATTTTTTAATAAATCATTTAGGCTGAAAAAGATCTTTAAGATCACGAATTCAACTGTAAACTTGACAGTGCCAAGTCCATCACTAAACCATGTCCCAGGGTGCCACATCTACACACCCTTTAAATACCTCAAGGGATGGGGACTCCACCACTTCTCGGTGCAGCCTCTTCCAATGCTTGAAAACTCTTTTGGTAAAGAATTTTTTCTCAATATCTAAATCTCAACCTCCCCTGTTGCAACTTGAGGCTGTTTTTTCTTGTTGCATCACATGAAGAGGAGGG
>VZRM01007403.1:456647-477906 GCA_013397955.1 Grantiella picta | reverse complement strand
AAAAAAAAAAAAAAGAACTTTCTTATGTGGGGAGTGGTAGTAAGAGTCCAAATAAGGAACTTTGCAGTGGTGGCCGTGTGTACTTCTGTGGAAAGCAGCTCTTTCCTGAGGAGGCACAGTTTTAACCCCTCAGAGAAATTAGGCAAAGTGGAAAGATAATGGAGAGTGAAAAAAAAAGTAAAATAAGAGCAATATATTTTTGGTGTCATGAACCTTTATAGCATTGTGATACTCCTTTCCATACTTGTGCTGTGAAAATATAAAGTAGAATAATCTACCTCTCTTCAAACCCATAGAGAAGTCTAGGATGGGTATAGAGAGAAAACATCAAAATTCATCGTGGAGCACTTGCATAAATCTCTAAATATTTCTGCCTGAAATCAACAGGAATTTTATTAGCATTACATCATTTTCCCAGCAAGTAAACAGATGACCATGTGGCTTTTGAAACATCTGTGTGTAAATGTGACAATGAATGGTTGCAGGAGACTTAGCAACCTAATCAGTTTTGCAATAGGAGGTCATTGTAGAATTGGAGTCATTGTGACCTTAGATCTCCTATCTTTTGGCAAACAAATTAAACAGAAACTTTGGCTGTATTTCACCATTTAAGAAGAAAAAAAAGGTTGTTTCATTCACTCAGCCATTTGTTAAAATTGCTGGCAAGTAAAATTCAACCCACTCATTTGACTCAGTCAACTGATTACTCAAAATTTATATCACTTCTCGCTAGCTAAAACCTAAAGCTGAATAAACTGCAAACAATAACAGAAAAAACCTCCAACACAGCAAAACAAAACAGCTGTCATGTTCTCTGTCTACCTAAACATACTGTAATGGAGCTAATCTAAGGTTTGCTTCTGATGTGACATTTTTCTGACATTAAATGAACCATTATAAGTTTGTTTTTAATGCATTTTTGTAAAAAGCAATGAAGCACTTTGTTCATACTTTGAAGAAAAATCTGGAGGCACATGAAGCAACCAATAGATTCTTGTTTACCACTCTGGTTAATTTTAGTGGAACAAAACAATCACAGAAAAATAGGGAAAAAATCCCAAAAGTACAAGATTGCTCAGACATTTTTAATTGATGACCGCATTTGCTTTTTCTTAAGTTGAATTTCCAGGAAGCAATGGAAAGAATGTGTTAACAAAGTATTTTGCTAATATCTGAAAGCATCACTTGGATGGTTTTATCCTTGATAAAAATGCAGAATATTTTCAAAATTTATGTGGGTGTCTGATAAGACTAATGGTAAAGTAGTACTAAATATGAGTAAGACTATAGTAATAGGACATTTTAATGGGAAATAAGTGCAGAGAAAATAGTGTTTGTTGCTAGTAGTACTTTGTCTAAGACAAGATCTCTTCAGGTTCCCATGCTCTGTCAGTGAGCAGGTGCATAAAAGCCAGAACTGAGCACAGCCAGGACAACTGATCTGAACTGGCCAAAAGGCTCCTCCATGCCACAGAAAATCATGCTCACTATATTAAATTGTGCACCACACAATTTATTATATTCATACATATTTATTATATTTATTAACATATTTATTTTCATAATGATAATAAATCATATTTATTATCATTATAATGATAATAAATATCATAATTACTGCTACTACTACTACTACTGCTATATTTTAATCATTAAACTATTCTTATTTCAACCCATGTGTTTTACCTTTTTTCTGACTCGCCTCCCTATCCCACCACAGGGGCAAGGGGAAGAGGGGGGAGTGAGGAGTGAACATGTGAGAAAGTGAATGGTACTTTGTTGTTGGCTGGGGTTAAACCATAATTTATGCCTACCTGAAATGCATTTTAGTGGGCTTTAAAGACTGAAAATTCTCAGCACTTAACTATGGAGTTAATATTCAATAAATTCATCCTTCTTGAATTTCTGTAATAATTTGGACCAGTTTTAGTTTTTAATATCCAGGGATGCTGGGCATAAGTTCAGCTATTCTGTAGTATTTTTCTTACTAGTTTTCACATTCCAGGTTCATGCCATGAGCTTTTACCTCTTCTTAAGTGTAGTTTATTATTGGGGATTTAACTTTGTCACAATCATGCCATTCTAATTTCTTGACTGTCAAATATATTCCATCTTCTAAGTGAGTTTTATTTAGTTAGATATTTCCAGGAAGATTGAAAAGAATTTCATGGTAAGTATTTTAGCTTTGTTTTCTCTTCACAGATTACAATACTCAGCTGCTTGTTAAGAACAACATAGGCATAATGAAAAATTGAGTCTGTTTAGACAATACACTTGTAATGCACTTCAATGTTCATAGTACTAGATTCTTATATGTAGTTTGTAAGTGCTTGAAAAATGTTTTTATTTTTAACTTCTTAGAATTTCTGCATCTTCCATTTTTGCAAAATTCAGTCTTCCTTAATTTTATTAAAAATGTTAGAACTAGTAGAATTTGACTATTGAAAAGTGTCTTTGTGATGTTGCATGTTATATTTCTGGGATTAGGACTTATTGGTCTATATTTATTATTTTCAACAGATAACTCCACTTAGAAAAAATAGAACAAAAAAAAATTAAAATAATTTTTGCATTGTGAATTTTATCTGAAAAAGAAATCCACTTACGCAGTAGAAATGTATTGTATATTCTGCCACCATTTCACAGTGCTACATGTTTTGTGATGTTTGCAATTATATATGAAATGGCTTCATGTACCTCAGTTTCTTTTTCTGCTTTACAGCTTACATATCACTTATGTTCAGGTTACAGACACTATTTGCCTCCAGATGCCAACAAAATGTGTCAATGCACAAACTCACTACATTTTTGTTACATCTTTCCTATTTGTTGGTTTTGTTTTTTTGGGTTTTTTGGTTTTGTTTGGTTGGTTGATTTTTGTTGTTGTTGTTTTTGTTTTGTTTGTTTTTTTTAAGTGTAGGCACAATGCCTTGCAGGCACTGTCGTTATTTTCTCTATCAAACATTTACAGAACACAAAGACACACAATTGTATTGTAACAAAACACCATCATTTGCTATGGTGCATGCTTCCATCAGTATTGTAAAAAAGACCACGTTACCTGGGAAACACCAACTTTCAACATTTTTAACCTTTTGTTAAAAGTATCTAGATCCTTCTGACCTGCCTCTATTTATGTAGGCTTTTTCCTAATATGTTCTTTCTCACATCTTTCACTGACAATCAGACCTCGGGGAAGAATTCCAAGGTGCTAAATACCTGCACGTTGCATTGATATCAAAGTATAGATCACTAGGATTTATTTTTAATGTATTGTTAATTTAATTTGCAGCCTAATTTTTGCAGGCCTCATTTAATGGTTTTAACTGTTAAGCCAAAAGATAGCCCAAAAGGTGTTGAGCAGTTTTTTCTACTACCAAAATGCAGATCTTAAAATGTACATGAAAAATACCGAAAGTTTAAATTCTCAGGAATCTCACAAGACTATATTTGTGATACAAAGTTACTATCCAGCATATTATTTTTGCTCCACAAAGCAGAAGTGAGGAATTTCAGCCTCTCAGTTTTCTCAATTCATCTGCCTAGGAATTCATATACAAATTAATCAGGGAAAGTCCTTTTGGGATTCTGCTCTGATATAAATCAATATACATTGATTTTTTTTCTGCTTTCCTCATCTTTTTCTACCTCAATAGTTACTCCCTGCCAGCCCTCACAACTGCTTACCCTTGTAAGGTCCTGTATTTATGCCTTCTATAAATCTGTCTCCTGGTGAACATTTTTAGACATTCTTTTCCCTTCATTGATACAAACAGTTCTCATTAAAAGTTTTCTGTCCAGATGTCTCCACATCTTCCTGTTTTTTTAAAGATGTCCATAATTTACTATCAGTCAAAAGTGGATGAGGTTTCTCAGCCAGTAATAAGCAGCATGAAACACAAATATGTTGTATTAAATGACTGTCCAATTCTTCTGGGTTCTGTAATATAGTTACTAAAACTTTGGAAATCCTAATTAAAATTTTCTTATTCTAGATTGTGAATGCTGAAAATTATAGGCTGATGATAAGGAAACCATAACCAAAATTTCTGAAGAGTTCCAAGGTATTTTCCTTGATAACTGAAGAATAGTAAAGACATGAAAAGATGTTTCAGATTGATGCAAAACTGTGAGATGTGTCCAGCAGCATCAGTGTTGGATAATTAATGTTTTGTAACAAAAAGTGTTTATTAGAGCCAAATAGGGCAAATTCAGAGAAATCCTCTTCTTGTGCTTCGATATGCACTTTAATAACAGTCACACATTTTCATTGCCTTATGTTTGACTTCAGGGGCCAAAATGTTGTAGTTCTGCCTACCATTGTGCACCACATACATGATCAATCTAAACTCTTGGGTAATTGCTAAGCATAATAACCTTTTTGACAGTTTTCTCCTTGACACTGATGTTACCCTTAGAGATTAGGTGAACCCTTCAAGTGATCCCTCCTTCGCATTGATCTGTAAAAGAAACCTGTAAACTAGCTTTCAATCTCTTTATCTTCAATGTTGTGATTAAAAGAAATTCATAAGTATTATCAGCATCTGCCTCTTTTCTCAGCCAGACTGGCAAATTCCATTAACTTTACTGGATGTCGCTGACATCAATCTATTTGAGTTGAAATAGTGAACAAAAATGGCTAAGGTTTGTCACACCTAAATGCCATTGTGAGCCGATGCATACCCAGGACTCAGAAATGCTGATTCATTCAACTCAGGTCTAGTTTCTTCTCAAGAAACTACAATAGAATCTTTATGGCAGGGAAAACAAAACAAAAATAGGCTGAAACCATTTTGATGTTAGTTTGGAATTAAGTAGAATTTTCTGGTTTTATTTCTTTTCTCTGCTCAAAATGGCAGACTGGCTTTCAATTTGCCAGGATTATTAAACTTTAGAAAAAGTGTAGACAAAACTCACTCACTGACTGAATAAAGAAATACATGATGGTTTTGTTGATGGTTTTATTGTGAATGAATGCCACAATTTAATTTTTTTTTTGTATGTGCTAGAGGGCTGTGAGTCAAATTTCTTGCAGAATTTCCTATTTCAACAGCATCTCAAGAATTGAATGTTCTTTTTTGCTTTTCTGTCTCCTATAAACATTCCTGTTTTCTTGGAATACTTAAACACAACAGATAAATAATCACACAGAGTGCTTTTAACTCTTAGTGAAATGTAGGAACCTGCTTACAAAGAATGACAGCCAGATGACTGCCAAGAACAGAATGTGCAAAGCAGGTGACTCATGTTAAATCAAACATCATTGATTAACTCCACAGTAATCCTGAAGTCAACTAATATTTACATCAGTCTGTCACACCAGTGATTGATTATGGCTCAGCTGAAGCCAAATACAAATATTTATGAAAAGAAACAAAATAGACCTATAGCTAAAATGGGACAACACTCACAGACACACGCTCACACACACATAGATTCCAAAACATTAAATAACCATAAAAAACCACAAAACCAAGATGATTCCAGACAGCAAATAGTATTTTGTTAAGAAATTAAAGAGCTGGGAACAATTTTAGCAAACAAAAATGCTTTAAAATGCAAGGAAGAGGGAACGTCTTTATCCCTGTATACCAGAAAAAAAGAGGGCATTTCTATATACTTAATTTCTTTTCCCTCATGCTTCCTCTGAGTTTTACTTGTTTACATCTTAAAAACCCAAACTTCCCCAGTGCTGGTTTCACATCCTGAATTAGTTGGGTTTGATCCCTATCTACATGTTCCAGAAAAATAAACATCAGGTAAAGAGATGTGCAATCTGACCAATAAAACATAAATAAAACATACATAAAGCTGTTTTAAAATCTTTGTTTCAGTGACACTAAATAATTCCTCTTTATTTCAGTGTCTTTGAAAAAAGTGTAGCCATTTATTGTTACAGTAGATGGGTATGGAAATGATTTATAATCCTAGTTTACCAAGATAATTTAATCTTTCAATACATTCTTCTGCCAACCTGTCAGCTTGAAGTTCATGTCATTTCTTCTAGAGTTTTAAGGCTCAGATCTAGATTGGAATAAGCCATATTTTTTTTAATCTCATAATGTTTTAAAATTCATCCTACAGTGAAAACATTATATATAAAAGAGAAGGGAGACTCCTAAAATTATTCATGAAAGTGATGATAAATCAAAGCTGCAGTTCAACTCAAAGAGATGAAAACTGTTGAGCATTTACATAGTACCTATGAGCTTGGGATCTATTTATATGAATCACCTTATGTAGGCAGTATTTACCAGTAAAAATTGATGTTTCTCTCTGCGGGGGGACGGTAGGAAGTGGCAACCTCACAAAACGAGGCCCCCACTGCGCGTATCTCCACCAAGTCCGGGCCGGGCAGCCTCGGGGTGCGCTCCGCGTGGCACAGGACTCCAGCCACAGAAATTCAAGCAGGAAATGTGGTGAGACAAAAGAACGAACTGGACACCATCCCCGGGTCTGCCAGGGAGGTTTATTAGGGTCCTTAGGTGGGGTGCAGGGAAGGAAAAGGGGGAGGAAAGCCGGGGAAGGGAGTAAGGGCTGGCAGGCTCGAAGATGGAGACCCCGAACTCCTGCTGGCATCGGCTTATAAGGGAAGGGAAGGCGGGAGGGATTGGCTCTCTCAGAGCCTATCCCAGGAGGTCTGAGGGGAAGATAGGTGGGGGGAACACGCCAATAGATTTCGGTTAAGTCAGGGTGCGTATTTCAAAAACAGCCAATAACATACAGAGCAGGGGAACAAAAGAAAAGCCTCGTGGAAATCTGGAAAACCACATTACTACAAAAAATGGTACAGAGCTATGCTTCAGGAACCATCACTCTGACTGACTGATGAAACATGTCTTGATCTGGTCAAAGACTAGTTCTCCTTCAAGCTAACAAAACTCATCAGTAAATTATCACTGTAATATCAAAAGGTAGTATATATATATCCAGAATTTACCCTGAAATTGAGAAAAGAATAAACTACTTGGAATGAATGAAATACATAGATTTCACTGATAGGAGAGCTGCCAATTTATTT
Organism: Grantiella picta; assembly: GCA_013397955.1. NCBI lineage: Eukaryota > Metazoa > Chordata > Aves > Passeriformes > Meliphagidae > Grantiella > Grantiella picta. Next base: position 470,885 of record VZRM01007403.1, on the reverse strand, counting down.
TCAGTATTGAAAATTTTGCTGATAGATTGAATTTTGTTCACCTAAAAATTTTCTGCTCATTTAGCTTTTGGGACAAATCTTAATAATTTTAGTCAAGTAATTATAGGACTGACTTATTTGTCATTAACACATCTCTGCTTTTGTCTCCATGCTGAGTTTAATGTGGTATTCATACACAGAGTTTATCAATTCAAAGGTTCTTGACTTGAAGGAAACACACTGCTCAGTCTTGTCGTTTGTTTTCTATTCTCTAACAGGCAGGTCAATTAACCATTATTTTCAAGGTTCCCTGAAACTTTAATTTTAGGACCGGATTTCAGGTGCTTATGATTTATTCTGACTTTAACCAATCAAATGAGAAGTTAACTCAAGCTGAAATTTTTATGATGCTAGGGCTACTTTATCTTCTAACAAAAATACATCAGCTATTACATGAACCTAAGGAAAAACCCTGTGGGTTTGATGATTTTTGGTTTTTTTTAATGTAATAGGAATTCTGGCAATCTGTTCTTTGGAATGCTGTTGTAGCACCAAGCTGTAGCATAGGGACTTTAAGTTTGGCAGCAAATTGGGTTTTGCATACTCAATTTCTTTTTTTGTCATTCTTGTGAAAACTTGTCCTTGTTTGACCCAGTTATAAGCTTAAGAAACACTGTAGTTAGCATATTCTTAGGAGAGACTTCCAAGAGGTTAAGTGTTGAAACCTCTGTAAGTTTCGGTAAGTGCTCTAAAGCTTTCTACAGCTATTAGACATGTGTAAGCTGCCACTTGACATCTGGCCAAGCATTACAGGTGCAAATCCATCACTCTTTCCTCTAGTGACCATTCAGGGTGAATCTGGGAGCAGATTGCAGAAGAGAAATCAGGAGAGAAATCAAAGACTTTTCTTTTGTGTGCTTTCAGTAATTTCCTGTCAGAGAAGGACAATGCTAACTTAGACTACTCTTAAATAAAAATATGCAATTATACCAGTATAACATCAGCTGCTACACAGCTTTGCAGAGTTTTAACTGAGGTTTAGTGTTTCACAGACCTTTAGAGTTTATTTAGTTGGTTTAACTTTAGTCTCCACTAACATTTGGGACAGCTCTTACAATCTGAGAAGTCTGCTGAGTGAAGCACATATGCCTGAAGACAACCAGTAGAACAATGTCTTTCCAGCCTGGCATATTTTATGACTTTTAAAAGGTTAGACATACATATTTAGGGAAAGAAATCTGCGGCCGTGCAATCTCGCAAATCAGGAATGGCCACCCCATGCCGCAATGATGAGGGGGCCGCCTGGGGCCAGAACGCACCAGGCAGACACGTGTCTGTGGCGGGCGGTGGAGCTGCGGGGGACTCGAGATATCGTAGAGGCGTGGCGATGGAAGAAATGCAGGATCACCAGCTGAGTTTTCCAGGGATTTATTGAGGTCCACAGTCGAGGGTCAGAGGAGGGTGGAGAGGGACGGAGAGGCAGGACAGGATGCGGGGCGCTGGAAAGCCAAGATGGTGAACCCTGAGGGAAGGTCTCTCCGAGGGCTTTCAGGAGAGGGAAGAGAGGCGTGGTTACTCAGAAGAGCTAACCAGGGGAAGCCAGAGGGGAGGAGCCAGGGAGGAGAAAAGGGGTAAACCAATAAGCTTACAGCATGGGATGGTACAGGCTTCTGCTTGGGAGAAGTCTCCAGAACAGCATCAATATGCAAAAAGTCCTATAAGCACACTACAGCAGAAATCAATCCATTACAGCAGAGAATGCTCAAGAGACCCCCCAAATGTACAAACCTAAATTGTTCTTTGGTGATACCTTGCCTAGACTAGGATCCACCTAAGCTTATTGATGGATCTAATTCAATAAGCATCCTCACAGCAAAATTTAAGGTCTTTATAGATTATCTACTTTTAAGAAGCAAAGTATGAAAGAAGCCATATGATCTCAACATGTTTATTGCTGTTTTTCACAGGCAGCTCTGTGTAGTCAATCCATTCTTTTGTACATAGAGAGCAAACACCTCACACATCTCCTTTATTGCCTGTCCCTTGTGAACAGTTTACATCTATTGAGTGCAGTGCTGCAATTCTGTGAGTCATCTCACCACTTCCCAGCAATGGTGATTAGATGGCAGCTCTCTACCTGCACAGCAGCTCCCAGTTCCTCCAGGAACTCATGCTGTATGCAGTGCTGTAGAGACGCTTCAGATGGGATATGGACTGAGCCACCTTTCTAAAGAAACATTTTTAGGTCTTGTTCTCCTTGGAATTGCCATTCTTGTAGTTGAAAAGACATACATCTCCAGTAGTTTTGCTTTCATCATACAAAATGGAACAAACTTTGCGTCTTTGAGAATTATATTTATGAGCAGATCATAAATAAATTTTTAATTTATGTTAGTCTGGTGAAAGCAAGACTCTGTGTAAGGCTAGATCTAATAGACCATGGAAAATCTTGCAATACCAATAATAAAATCAGTCAAATTAAGTACATTTGAATCTATAATTAATACCTTTTTTGTTATAATTTTGTTGTACTTGTGTTTAAAATCTCAGAACCTTAGAAACTTAGAATTTGGAAGTTAAACTTTTATAGAATTTACAGACAATGAAAAATCGAAACAGAAGGAACAAGATACAGGTTCACTTTACAAAAAAATTAATTGATATTAGAAATTTACTTTGTTAATTTATGCAGTCAGCTTGAAATGTCACGAAAAGCTTCTGGATACATTAACTATCTGAACAGAAAATAAGGTATAACATCAGAGTTGATTTGCAATTCAGAGTCATATTGCTGTGGCAAATTTTGAGATGACAAAGTTTGGATCAGTCTTACAGCCTGACATGAAATTAAGTCTTAATAATTTATTTAAAGTGAAATACCCACTTTTTTTTTTATATATCACCATCATCTCTGGTTAAAATATGCTTTTAAATGTGTTTATAAGAATAACAACATCACATTCATAGTATTTTAATCATAAAAGGAGTCATGAAAGTGATGAGTGATATGTTTTAATTAATAATTTAAAAATAGAAGAAAGACCATATTCTGAATGATGTTCTAAAAATAATAATAAAAAAATCACTGCATCTATAACTTCCTGGAAGGAGTTTCACTTGATTTGTAATTTATGCATATTAATGAGTCAAAATTTTCCACTTCATGGGACTTTAGTCTTGTGTTATCATTTCATTAGGACTCATAAGCAAATTGGTTTAAACAAAATCCTTGTCAGCACACCTGGCTGAATTTAAATGTGTCATATTTTGTGTCTCCTATCTGCAGTAAAGAATAAGACACTATTTAGAATTCCACTAGTTTTCAGTTCTCAAAAAACTTATGTATTTTTCTTACTTCTACAAAATGTGCATATAACCAATGACAAAAAAAACTATTCCATTTGCCTGATCTCACTCACTTTCTTTTCAGAGGCTCTCTTAAGGTGGTCAAACAGTAGTGGACTTTTTCCCTTCTCTGGCCTTTTTCTTTTTTTCCTATAGTGGCAATTTAATAGATTTAGTAGATAACAGGGGTAGGAATTAGATTTAGTGAATAATGTATTGGAAAAGCTGTGAAGGAAATTTGAGCCGTAATAATAATAGCAATAACAATAATTATTACATTTAATAAGAATTTTCTATAAATACAACTGAATTTAATAATAAATAATCTAATGTTTAATAGCAATATTATTATTAATATCCTATTAAGATTGATATTAACATATTAGCATTTACATGCTTAATATTTTACTGATAATAGTAATAATGATAATTATAATAATAAAAATATACTTATCTGTAAGGAATCTTATGATGGTTTGCAAAAGAGATCATTTGTCCAAAGAGTCTTTATCGGATCTATGTTTATGTATGCTACTTTAAAGAAAACAAACAAAAAAAATTGGGATAAAGCAGAGGAAAAGAGCCTCAGTCTGTCTTCTCCTAGCTGATGGAGCTACTAGATAGCAGAGTCATGTTAATTTTCACTTGTTCCACTTCTGTTCCTTCCACTCCAAGACTCTTAGCTGCCACCAGTTATCTAGTTACTCAGCTGCAAAAGTGGAGAAAAAGGACTCCACCCAGAATACTTTAAGGCCTGATAAGGTAATTGAAATTAAAAGTTTGTTTTGGCTGAAAAAATCACTGAACCTGATTTCCTACTTTCAAGGTAAAAGGTCCAGTCAACAGGATAATTAATTTTCCTAATCTGGTCTGTTTAATGAAAATAGCTGGGATTGTATAACTTTATGCTTGACAGAAGGCTAGCTGAACATGTGGTGAAGATCTGTTCCATTAAGTCCACTGACTACATCCTCTGGAAGGAGGATAGAACTGATTTTACACAGGAAATTCCTCCTCAGGCTGTGTCTTCTGTATCTGTGAATATACTCCTGATGTAGGCACCATAGGCATCACAAGGAAGACAGAAATACTGTGTGAATTTATATGTGCTGTCATTACATCTAGCCCAAAGTATCAAAGTAAAACAAGTACATTAACCCATGCAGACCTTCACATACAGAGCAGGGGAACAAAAGAAAAGCCTCAATATTCTAATATTCTGCTATATTAGCTCTAGCTCTTTGACACACTTATATCTGACATTAATGAATTGTAATCATACCTTTAGGACATGATGATTTCACTCTAAATAGAATATAGTTCCTCCCTGCTCCTTTTCGTAATGAGAAATCAAGTCCTATAAGCTAAACACAGACTCAGAAATTATGCACTATCATATTTTGATCCTTAGCATACTCACCCAAAATTGAAATAGAATTCAGCTCCAGACTGTAAATACCTAAATTTAGTAGTCTACAATCTGGATCTGTATCCCATCATTAAATATAGATTTGTGCAATCTGGAATCTCAACGCTTGTTATAGAGGAGTAAAAGTCAGGCTTCCAAACAACAAAAATTATTAAGTTATTAGAAGGAAGCATTGATGCTAAGATTAAAGCACCCACATTGCATAATTAAAAGAATTAATCATTGAGAGGATTACACAAAAGCAAATGACAACATATTTAGAAGTTTTACATAAATGTGAGAGGAAATTACTGCAACACATTTATTTATATATATAAATGGAAATTATGAAACCAACACTGAAATTTTCCATGAAGAAAAATTCACATCATGTTAATACAGAGAAAAAAAAATAACAAAAAGGCACCTGAGAATAAGAAAAAGTCTTGTAAAAAATGTTAGTATGGGAAAAAATCAACCTAGATGCATATTCACTTTAAGTTGGTTTTCTTCTCATCCTGCCATATGCTCTACCACAATAAGATGATTGACATGTTTATTTTAAATTCCTGCCTGCACAGTGATTACCAAGTGTAAAGATAAACATTCCTTTCCTAATTTTTAAAATGCAAAAAATGGTGGGAAAATCCTCTTCTAAAGAGATATAATGAGATTAGGTACCCATAAGCATTTAAGCATCAGGTGAATATCTCCTTCCTCTGTATGCTGCAAATGTAGCTCTGCGCACATTCTTGAATCCAGAACTGTTGTAAAATAGTCAGATGCAATGTAGGAACTAATGATGAAACGGAACTATAAAATCATGGTAAATTTGAATTTTTCTATTACTAATGAAGGATCACACACTTTTTGTCAACATACTGAAAACAGTATTAGGACTTGTCTGGTCTTGTCTTGGTCTGAGATTATTTTTGCCAGGATAAGGTGTAATAGCAATTGTCTAATAGTGAAGTAAATATATCCTAAATTTGCCTTGACTTAGTCCTGGGTTTTGGCAATACCAAGTTTGATATGAACCGTGTGTGGTCTCCCATTGAAATGTGGTGTAGAAGGGTGCAGAAACAGGATGATAACAGAAATCACAGACAATACTTGATCATCCATTTATTACAAGTAAAAAGATCCTGAATGTAAAATATCATCCAAAACGACCACTCAGGTGTTGACCCACCATGTATAAAAGAGAAAATAATTGCAAGCATGATAAATTATAACCGTTTAAATTGAGTGTGTATCTATGCATGCCAGAGATTGTTGCGAAGGGAATATTAAAAAGTGATAAATCAAACCAGTTTCAGACTTCAAAACATAACTTTACAAGACTAACATTGACTAACAACACACATTACCAAATTTAGTTTTTAACATTGTGTATTTTAAGTCATCAAACCCTTAGGGGGATATTCTACACTATCTTTGAACATCCAGTGTTTGTAGCTGGTGTCACATATTCCTGACCACAGTGGCCCTTGATGGTCTTAATCATTGACTCAATCAGGCTGACAAGCCCTTCAAGGAGAGAATGCAGAAGAGAAGTCTGTGTGAATTTTATGTCCTCATGACGCAGTTTGGGATCTTGTCCTTTAATTAGATACCTGATATCCTTGGCAAATCTCAGCCTTTGGCAGAATGCTTGGTGGAATGAAATTTTCCTTGTATGCTTCTAATTTATGAGTGAAGGAGGTGTCTGCTTTACCTACAAACTATAGAATATACTGATTAATATTACCTCAGTTATGGAAAGAATTCAGTTAAACATTAACCTTATGGTTCAGGTCTGAAGCACTTTAGACATAGACAGAAGTGAGAGAGGTTTCTTCTGAGGGTGTGAGCCTGATACAATCTTTTTTCCCTGTTTCTTCTTTTTTTTTTTCTGTTTGTGCTGTCAGATCATAAAAATGAGATATGATGACTTAATAAAGTACAGCAAACTTCCATATCTGAATCAGTGTACAGTTGAGTTTTTCATCAAAAGAAGATACTGAAGAGAATGTATTTTTATTTGGAGTGGTGAAGAACGTCAATAATGTCATTAATATGTGTGTCTCATAGGCTATACCTCATGAAGCCATTCTACCTAGGTTACATTTAATTATATTTTTAAAATTTTAAGTTAAATTTCCATGAGATAACATATCCATTCTTAGCACATGACCAAAATTCTACATTACACAAACAACAAATATCCATTCACATGTCTTACCACATGTTCAAAGGGATCACCACAAGTTGGAACGTGCCAAATCATTACTGTTAATAAATACCAACATAAATTTAGTCCAGATCTGGAATCATGTTCCCACACAATACCTATTATTTTCTTTGGTTTCTTCAGCAAAGATGTGATTCTATGTTTGAATATGATTAATGTTAATTTTATACTGATAGGTGGTCTGATGCTATATATATCCAAACCTTGGAAATCCATCATGGCTTTATTTCCTACTTTTATTTTTAAAGACCCTTGTTTTTCCCTAGTAACACATTCATTTGTGACTCTAAATGGTCTTCCTATAAACTTTTGATAAAAATCTTTTTACACTGGTTGTATGATTTATTATTTCATTAGGTAAACAGGTTTACTACTTAATTTGTCATTTTTATATATGGCTTTATTAGAATATTCACCATCACATTTCAATTATTTGAAAAATGCAACTGAAAATGCTGAGTATCAACGTGCAGTTTTTTATTTTTATTGTGTCTGCTTTGTTCTCATTATCTTGTGTTGCAAAAATTTATGTGAAATAGCAATGAACAGTATACTACAACTGTTTTATATTTTTCACTTTTGGAATGAAGTGGAAAATTATATTCAGGACAGGTTCAAATTTGAATGATTAGGCTCTTTGAATGGGTTTACTTGGTAAACCTGAAATGTTCATTTTTAAAAGATCAGCCATTCCTAGAGACAATAAATCATGTTTTTACCCTTCCAATTTACCCTGTTTACCTCTCCCCAGTCCCACTGGTGGGGGAGTGAGCAAGTGGCTGCCTAGGGCTTGGTTGCTAACCAAGGTTAAACTGCAACACATCCATATTTTCACAGCACTAAGGAAAAAAATGTTGCAAAACCCAGATGTACATTACATTTTTTCCATATTAGCAGTTCATCTACAGTATAGCGTACATTATTGCAGTATTTAAGTCTTTATTTAACTACTCAACTTACAACAAATGAATGAACATTAATCAAAACATGGCTTTCAGAACTAAAGATCAAAGATGGCATATTTGTCATTTTTTCCCCAACAAATTTTTAAACAAGGAACAGCACTTATAATTACTTGTTAACACCAAATTCTCAGTTGCTGCTGTTGCAAAGGCATCTTTTATATTTAATAATGATAAGTTAATTTGTTTAGGAAAAGAATAAGCTGATGAAGCTGAGGTTTTTAAATCATTTTATCCTTAGAAATCATGAAATATTTTATGGTGTAGGATCTGATCTTCAAGAGATTACTCATCTGAGAAATACTTGCTATACAAATACTTACATTCTCTTGTAAAGTCACTGGCTGCATGAATAAAATGTGTATGATTGACCTTTTTTATTATGCTATTGCCTACTTCACAAAATGGAGAAAAATCTAAGAGCTAAAGGCTTCAAAATGTCAGTCAGGGTTTTTCCATTGATTTCAGGAGAAGAGCAGAGTCTCAAAGACATCAAAAGAACATTAGCCATAACCTATATTACTGACTCACAGAAAATTTTGACCCCCATCAGTACGGAACTTTGTCTCTTAAAAATATACCAATTTGATCTTTATTGAACATGATGAACTTTGCTGTCACATCTCACCTGCAAGATACGAGTTTTTACTGTTCAAAGAAGAGAACTCAGCAGGTGAAACACAAATCTTATTTCAGTCTGTTGAGTAAAAATTTAATATTTATTGCCCCTTGTTAAATTTCCCGATATGAATGAAGAGTACTCTCAGGGTTCAGGAGGAAAGGCAGTTAGACGTGCTCATATTTAAACTTCTTGCTCTTTTCAGCAGCTGTTGATCCTTTGTACATTTCTACACTTAAGAACATGTAGTTGACAGTGTGTTTTTATAGGAGTGATAGAGAAGGGAGAAAAAGTCATTCTGGTTTGACTGGCGCAGAAATTTGAGGTACTGCAATAGTATCTGGCATAGTGCTCTAAAAGTACTAGTTTTAATATCTAACCTCTAAAGGAGCTTTCATTCAATTTTAACCCTTTAAAACTGTAATATTGATAATATCATTTAACCTTATAAATTTTGAAGTCCCAAAACAACAATTATCAAGGTCCAATAATTTCAAATCTCATTAAACCTTATGTTCCTTTTGAGATAACCAAGGTAAAATGAATAATGGTTTCCTTAGCAGCATTCTGTTTTCCTTCACAACAAAGAGTTCATGAGTTATAGTCTGTCAAGGACAGAATTCCTACTCTGCACAAAATAGTTTTGAATTATTTAATTTAGAAGATAGCCAAAAGTGCTTTGCTTGATACCATCTGGAGAGAAGTCCATACATTACTTACTATAGAAGAGGAAAATTTTGTATTTCTCTTTTCAAATATCTTCTTGATTAATGTTCTTAATATTACACTGATAAGATTATGCTGAAGGTTGTAGAAGCTACACATCACTTTACTTGACTTATCTAAAAGAATCTTAGCATTACTGGAAACACTAAATAAAAGACAACCTATGTTTTTCTGCTTTGCAGCTCCTTTTGTGAAGAAGTTACCAATATTTGTGTGCTTACAGTGTATAAACCCTGTGTTTATGACGAATCAAACACAGGAAATTTAGAGCCTTTTAATTTAAACAATGGAAATATAAGTACACGTACATACACACATATGTAAATTCTGCATTTCATGTTAGTTTGTCACAGGAAAATTGGAGACACCCACACTCTGAACCACACAGAGTAGGGACTTTTTTGTTTGTTTGTTTGTTTGGTTTGTGTTTTTTGTTTAAAGCAGCGAAGTATTTTCAACAACATTTTCAGAAATATGGTTCAACATTCAGCTGTATCAAAGTTAAGATATAAAAAAATCCAGCTATGCAGGAGAAAATAAAATTCAGTAAATGCAAAATTCAGTCCTTCAGTCAAATTTCTGAATTCTGTAACACCTGGTTCACTTCTTCCTTATTCTTTGGATTTATTTAAGAATGTTTTTAATTCTCCTTATTTTCTGTCTCTGGTTGTTGGTAAAGAAAATAGAAAGAAAACTACAAAATCCCCCAGATTTCCTGACTTAAATGCTCCAGTCAGAATGAAAGATTTAAGGAAAATATTCTTCACTGCTTGAATTCCTCAGTTAACAAGTGCTCAGTGATTCTCAGAAACGGTAAATGCACAGGTCAGTCAAAAAGTATCAGATATCCAATGCAGCTGACAATTTCAGAATTTAGAATTATAGAATTCTTAAAAAGTCTGCATATATAAGGATTTGTCTAGTTCTTACACTTTGATGGTATTAACTGAGCAATAAAAATCTAGTTGAGGATATCAAGGTGGCCACCTTGGGAAATCAAAAAGAAAGACATTCTTGCTTCTAAAGATGACAAAAAGTGTTGGAGCATCAAGACTGTTTGGGGGTGGGGGGGCAACCGACTATTTCCCTCTTCCCCCACCACCGTCTGAAGAAGTGTTTTGAAGAGTATTTAAGCAGGAAATATCATACATGGTTATTTCATTCCAAATGTTTGAGACTTGGAAAAATTGTAAGCAGTGGAAAACAGGGTCATAAAAATTGAGATTGAAGGAACACTAAAAATAGACATCCCTACCTACCTTGCCCATGATCAACAAGAACAATAATTAGTTTAAAAAAAATTATATGCTGGCAGGAATATTTGCTTTCGTCATCAGTTGAAACTGCATCAAAAATAACCCTATAAAACTGATGGAGGAAAAAAACTCCCTTGAAGTCCTCAAATCCCATTTTCATGTCCATTAGAATATTAAGGGCTTCTGATTTTGTGATGTGCACATTTCCCTCCTGATTTTTTTTACCAAATTAGTAACTATTGACGTTTTTATGATCATAGTATTTTAGTTATAAATAAATATATGCTCAACTATTTCTGAAGATAAGGCATGGGGAAAAAAAGGCAATTAAGAAAGTTTCCTAGTTAATTTCATCACAAAATATGTAAAACCCAGGAGACTGGTCCCTCTGCATTCATATTCTTTTTGGTTGTTTGCTAAACAACTGCCTTCTGATGAGCAAGTGACCTACTGTTCCTCTGCAGTGGGAATGTCTGCTTAGCTGGTGAGTCAGACCACAGTGCCTGACAAGAAAAGCAAGCTTACAGGGACTTTGGGTATTTCCAGAACGCTTTTCTTGTCAGTGGGTGCAAGGCGCATCCAGGAACTCTCCTCCAGCCAGTGGGACTGAATAGCAATGGTGGTGTCCTCACCAGGGTCAGTGTCTAGCTTTGGCAGGAGTAAGAACCCTGGCACATTGGAGGTCATGGGTCCCACACATTGTCAGAGGGAGGATGCTGCCTCCCAGAGCTCACATCCGTTGCTTTATCTGGAGTAGGGTGGAGTGAGGACTATGGTGGCCTCACTTGTGAGGGAAGGCAATTAGACAATGAAACTTCAGAGAGGGTGAGTAGGAGGTTGGGATGATCATCACAGAGACTGCAGAGGCACAAGGCTGAGCTGCAGAATGAAAAGGAGGGACAATGAAAGATTACGCTTGAATAACTGTGGATGGACCATCCCAAGACAGAGACGGATGGGGACTTGTACTCTCTGTCAGCAAGACAAAGTCTCCTTGGCCTCTAGACATGAATTTACAAAATTCCTACATTGCACTAATAGCCAAGGAAAGGGAAAACAACTTTCTTGAAATAGATTTCACAGCCAGTTGGGCGTGAACCAAGAATTATCGCCAAGAGAAAGCAGCCAGCAATGGTGTCTTGAGGCTCTGTTCTGCAAGAGATAAAAGCACCCACCTGCCAACCAGAACTGCTGCTACAGGAGATTAATTTTTGATGGGGCATGGATCCAGGATGCTGCATAGAGAATTACAAGTCTCATGCGACTTTGTATTTTTGGTCATCCATGCGTCCATCAGTAATAGTGCTAAAGGAGACATGGGGCAATCAGGAGTGAATACAGAGAGGTGAGGATAAAGATGGTTTTCCCCTTCATCCCATGGATGATGGGAAAGTCTCAGGCAGAGATTCCTGAGGTATCCTGAAATAACAAGTGGATTAGTGGCATTATCACAAGCAGTGCTTTGATTTTTTATGACAGGGATTTCTAAGGAATAAGGACTGCTAGTGAGACATGAGATCTATTTGACAAAGTGTGGATGAGTCTTCTTAACAATAGGACTTGCCAAACTGGTGATGAAGACCATAAAACATTCATATAATCAGATGGTGGTAAGAGCTTTCAGTTAAGTGAAGAAAGGTAAGATAAGGGTACATGAGGCAGGGTGATTGGTGTAAGGGAGGTCTTGTGAAGTATAAAGAACATTAGAAGGTAACCTATCTGAAGATCATGGAAACAAATGCACACAGCCTGGGAAATTAACAAGAGCAATTGACATCCCATGAGTGGATGAAGAAGTTTTACAATGTTGGCCTTGAAGGCCTTCAAGACTCAGTTGAATAAAAGACTTAAGAAGCTTGGTATGAAATCAGTGTTGACCTTTCTTTGAATGAAAATTGGATTAGAGACCTCTTGATCCTTTCCTAACTGGGTAATTTTGTAATTCTCTTATTCTGATAATCCACAGTAGTCTAACTACTGAATAGAGTATCTTCAGTCTCTTTAGTCCAGTGTAGTGAGAAAGCAGCATAATACTGTGCAAGACCATGGAATATGTCTGCAGAAAGACAAATAGACTTGTTAGTGCATGCTTTGTTTTAACAAAGAAACTGATTCTTGTAAATAACTTCTCAGGTTTGATATTAGACTTTTAGTTCAAGCACTAAAGGTTTTAAATGAAGTCAAGGCTAGGATTTCAACATTTCTGCATGAGGACTCCACACTAAACAAGCTGTTTAGAACTGTGATATAATCTTGACACCGGTAACCATCTTACCTCAAACAAAATAATAGATTTTTTTACAAATTCTGTAGAAGTTATTTTTGTATATGCTTTGCAACAGCTTAAGTGGCTAGCCCTCCAGAAATACTATCACATGCAAATTCAGTCTAAAATGTTGTTTTACAGTTTATCAAAGTTCACCTTTTAAAATCGATTGAATCTCCAACATTCAATGTTATTTCTTTGTGAAGCCGTGTTTGTACCACATTATCCTCCTTTCAATTCTATTTAAAGTCTCACATTCAGGATGGGAAATCCTGGTTTCCTGCAGATGTGTGTGAGCTGCATTAGTAGATATCAGTGATGAGTCTCCACTATTTTAAGCAACAAAAAGTCCTGAAAATTACTTCGCTGTGCTGAAATAAGCTGAGTTCTGTGGAAGTGGGAAAATAACTGAGAAAACTTTGATCAGGAATTTTACCATTATAAAAAACAAAACATACACTCTAAGCTAAGTTGAAATTGACCTTTGTAAGGGTTATCATCTGTATTACCATAAACTTGAATAGACAGAGTTTCCGATCAGATGATTGATCTGGCAGGCTCCCTGGGGGCTGCACGAGCCGGCACCCGTCCCCAGAACAGGGTCCCTGGTCCGCGTAATTCCACCGGATTCGGAGCGGGCGGCCCCCGGGGCCCCGCAGCATGGCGTGAGTCTCGTAGCCACATCAATTCAGCAGGAAACAATAGTGGGATGAAGGAACGAACCTGGACTCCATCTCTGTTCTGCCAGGGAAGTTTATTTGCGGTAAGGGGAGAGGGTTACAGGGAAAGGAGAAGGGGAGGAAGGAAGCAGGGATGGGGTAGGGGCTAGCAGCTCAGAGATGAAAGACCTCAAGCTGAATCAGACATCGGCTTATAAAGGGAAAGGAAGGGGAGGGACTTTCTCCCCTGGAGCCAGTCTCAGAAGGTCTGAAGGGAAGATAGGGATACGGAACCCACCAATAGATTTCAGGTACAGCAGGGTGCATATTTCAAAATGAACCAATAGCATACAGAGCAGGGAAACAAAGGAAGCCACATGGAGATCTGGAAATTACATTACTGCATTTCCCTCTTCTTGTTTATATAAAAAAGAAAAAGGAAGCAGTTGTTGAAATGCAATCAAAATTATACACAGTTAAGTCTATTGGTTTGAATGCACAGGATTGTTTAAGGGAATTTCAAAATCAAAAAATGAAGTCATTTGAGTCCATATTTGTTGGTATGCATTTCCCTTAGCTGCTGGTAAGTTTCTTCTAGTTGGAATGTCTTTGCAGCCATTTGGCAGAGCTGGATAACAGTTCTTGGGTGGCTGTTGCTTCTGTTGCTGATTGGAACAAAGACTGCTGTTTGAGCCAATAGGGAAAGGTCCTTTTGCTTGGGAAATAAAGCTCAGAACACAATTATTACTTTTTGAGCAGCTGTCAGTGTCTGATGGAAAACACTG
>VZRM01007403.1:375351-455093 GCA_013397955.1 Grantiella picta | reverse complement strand
GGAATTTTCCTGGGGGTTTCGGTCACCATTTGATGCGGCAGGGTCCGGGAGGGCGGCAGGAGCTGGCTGCCCGCCCCGGACCGGGTCCCTGGTCCGCATAATTCCACCGGATCTAGGGCGGGCGGCCCCCGGGGCCCTGCAGCTTGGCGTGAATCTTTTAGCCACATCAATTCAGCTGGAAATAATAGTGGGACGAAGGAATGAACCTGGACTCCATCTCTTGTCTGCCAGGGAGGTTTATTTGGGGTAATGGGGAGAAGGGTTGCAGGGGAGGAGAAGGTGGGAGGATATGCGAGGGACGTGAATAGGGCTAGCAGCTCAGAGATGAAATACCTTTCTCTGACACGGACACTGGCTTTTAAGGGGAAAGGAAGGGGCGGTACTGTCTCCCTTAAAGCCAGTCCCAGTAGAAGGAAGGGAAAATTGGCAGGGGGAACACACCAATAGGTTTTCAGGTACAGCAGAATGCATATTTCAAAATGAACCAATAGTATACAGAGCAGGGGGACAAAGGGAGCGCATGGAATCCCAAAACCCCACATTGCTACAGATGATGTACTTAAAAATGCCTAATACTATGCATGTGAGTTGTCCCAGCTGGTACAATAATAATATTCTCATCATGACAGCAAAGCAGATATTTAAGTGCTTTTGGAGTATGGCAGGAGCCTGGTATAAATGTTGTGTATTTTCTTCTGAAATCAAAATTTTTAATTTCCTCAGATAAGTAGGGAAAAATATGAATATTGAGAGGCCAGTGGCAGTAGAAACACTGTTATATTCCTTAAAAACCCAACTGAACAAACCATACCCAAATTCATCCTTCCCCCACAATCTGCAAATTGTGTAACATCAGTGTGTAAACAAGAAACTGCATTTATTGGAAGTACAGAAATTTGGCTCCACTTTCTACTTAACGTGTTACACAAAATAATTTAATCACTAGAAAAAGTAATTAATGTATAGGCTTTAATTTTTTATTGACCTGAAGTAAGACTTTACGTTTCAATTTTCTAAGGACAGAAGCCATGAAATTAGAGATAATCCTAAGATATCTTGCTTCATTTATTTGAACTAATCTAGTCAGTGGAGTATGGAGACCTATTCTGCTGGCCAGATCTGGATGCCAAATCTAAGCAGAGCAAAAATACTCTTCAGCTTCTACTGTCTATCTGAGGGAGGTGATTCTCTCTCTCTACTCTACTTTTGTGAGCTCCTCATCTGGAATACTGTGTCCAGCTTGGGGACCCCAACATATGAAAGACATGGACCTGTTGGAACCAGTTCAGAGGAGGACTACAAAGATGATCAGAGATCTGGAGCACCTCTCCTATGAAAACAGGCAGAGAGTTAGGCTGTTCAGCATGGAGATGAGAAGGCTCCAAGAAGACCTTCTAGCAGCCTTCTAAAGGGAGCCTGAAAAAAAGCTGGAGAGAGACTTTTTACAAAGGTAAGTAGTGACAGGATGAGAGGGAAGAGTTTTAAACTGAAGGAGAGCAGGTAAAACAGAAAATAAGGAATAATGTCTACACTGAGAGGGTCAGGAGACAATGGAACAGGTTGCCCAGAGAAGTTGTGGATGCCCCATCCCTGGAGGTGTTGAGGTGTTGGATGGGACTTTGACAAAGCTCTTCTAGTGAAAGATGTCCCTGGCCATGACAGGGGTGTTCAAACTAGATGATCTTTAAGGTTCGATCTGTTATTACAAAAGCAATATTACTATATTATATTATATTAATTCTTCAGACAATGAAAATAAATAGCTACCTATGAGTAAAAGTAGGAACTTTGTTGTTCTGTCCTTCCTGTACCTGACCCCGCCCCCCTGACCCCTTCTGACTGCATGTGAGTCAGGACTGCCTCCCATCCCTAGAGATAAAAACCCCAGCAAGATCTGGAACAGGTCTCTTTGGTTCTGGTCCCAAAATGGAACTCACTTCCTTCCCTGTCTTTCCTCTCCCCTCAGTCACCCAACCCCTCCCCTGTTTTCCACAATAAAAGCACCCTGGAGACCTGGAACGAAACAGCTGCCTTTCTAAACCTGTGACGCTTCTACAAGGACCGTGTCTGACCAGTCCCACAGCTCGTGGCCAAGAAGAGACCATCCTGCGTGTTCCAGCTCTGGGGCAGCCCACCCCCCCGCAGTAGGGGAGGGCTGCCCGAGGGTTCTGCACTGCAGCAGAACTTGAACATTTTTTAAATTCCCTATGTATTCTTTGAGGAATAAAACTATAATACATCAGTCACATATAATTGTCATACTTTAGTTCCATTTACAACCAAAAATTTTAAAAAGCAGGTTTTTTTAAAAATTTTTCTTGGATGCAGAGATACACTCGTATACCCCAATCAAAAACTTTTTTTTTTTAATTTCCATAGATTTTTACACCCAAAGCTAAATGAATACTATAACAAATAGATTTAAAAAAATTCCATCATAAAGTACAGGATAAGTTTAACTGACAAAATTCTTAATACAGTACTATGTGTTTCAAAGTAATTTCATCAAAATGCTACAGTCAATAGTTCCCAAATGATTTTATGCCTATTAAGTTCCATTAAAAATTTCAGTGCAGGAAAATGCGTTACATTAATCCCATATATTTAATATTTCTACTTCTTTAAAACTTACACTCCTGTAAGACTAGTAAATATTTTCTAAGACCTCTTATCCCAGCTTAACCATGGCTTAGAAAGTCATATCTGAATCTTAACATTCAGCATTAGTCTAGCATAATTCTAGGAACAAACAACAATTCTATAAATAAAATGCAGATCATATCAGAAAATTGCTAATTTAAACGTAATTTTTCCTCATTCTGTTTGGAGGAGCTAGTTTAGGAAGTTATTTTTTGTGAAGCATATACGTACATCACAAGGAAATACAACACCTGTCTGATCAGTGATTTTCTCTAAAAAGCCTAACACTAAGGGTTTGATCCAGAAACCTCTAATGTAAAATTAGCTTTCACTTAAATGTGAAGGTGATCGTCTGTATGTGCAGGATAGAAATCCTCCTTTTAAATAAAGACCTTCAATGGAAATATGTATATGACTACTCCATGTCTGGCAACACTAAAAAAAGTGAAATCTCATTTTAGCAATAAAAAAAAATAAACAAAGGATTGACTTAAAAGACAAGGTCTGAGATCTAAATAGGTGTATTTTTTTCAAGGAAAAAGGAGAAATTGTACCATAAGTTTTCTTTGCCTTCCCATGTTCTTTACTAAACCCCCAAGCTTTATTTTTTTGTGGTTACAAGCAAGCTTCCATTATTGTCAAGAATTTTTTTTCTTCATTTCTTAGCAACCCCTATTGTATGGCTAATGTATCACTGAGGTTTTCTTGATAAATAACAAGGAGCATAGTGACAGTTATGCACCCAGTCAGACTGTTATACTGGCATTTTTATCTAGGCTAAAACGCTAGCCTTTTTCACATAATTTTTTATCTTGTAGATGAAGGCATAAGTTATTGGATTTTTCATTATAAAAATGACTCTTGTATGCATGCCTCTTGTCTTATGAGAGTTTTACTGAAATTTAGGGTGAGATTCTACCATTTTTGTTGATTGTGAAGTATTCTGTCAAACTATTCAAAGTATTCAAACTGTCAGACAGAAATGCAGTTATGGTGAATGGCAGTGGAGAGAACAGACTTTTTTATATTTAACTTCATAAGACTTATAATAATATATTTTCCTATCAAAGGGTTGTCCTTTCACAGTACATGTGAATTAAACTGAGTTTATGCTGGGGACATTTCAGAAAGATTCCATTTTATTTTCTTGGGCTGAAGTTGTCCTTGGGGGATACTCAGTTTCAGTTACACAGACTAAAACATGCTACTGCTTATGACTTTTTCATATTATTCTCAAAAGGCTAAATATACCTAGAGGATAAACATTTCATTACCTTGGAGATTTTCAGATGATCTTACTTTCCAGAATACTTTCAGTCACTGTAATGATCCTAGCCAGGAAGCTGCTGTAAGTAAAGGGGTTAGTGATCCTCAATACAGTTAACCGAAGTAGCTGCAAGCCTTTGCTGCATGTCCAGGCTGGCCTTCAGGCTCTGTTGGGCTGTGCAAATCTCTTGGCTACAGAAAGAAAACTTAGAACAAGAAGGCTCCAGGCAGCTCCCACTTGGTGCTGGTAATTATGTCACTTATGCCTTGCCTTTATCTAAAATCGCAACGAGAAATTCTCACACAAACATCCTGTATGAAAACAGTTGTTTTCTCATAAGAAAGTTATGTAATATCTCACTGAGGGATCTGAGGATCTGTGCAGAATGAAGTGGGAACCCCAGATGCAGCAGGGTCCGGGAGGGCTGCACGAACTGGCTCCCCCCCCCGGAACAGGGTCCCTGGTCCGCGTAATTCCACCGGATCCGGAGCGGGCGGTCCCCAGGGTCTCGTGGCATGGCACGAGTCTCCCAACCACATAAATTCAGCAGGAAATGAAGTAAGATGAAGAAACGAACTGGAACTCCATCTCTGTTCTGTCAGGGAGGGTTATTTAGGGTAAGGAAAAAGGGGTTCCAGGGGAAGGAGAAGGGGGTAGGTCAGCGGCTGGCAGCTCAGAGATGCAGGACCTCTCTCTGACGCAGACACTGGCTTTTAAGGGGAAAGGAAGGGGAGGGACTGTCTCCCTTAGAGCCAGTCTTAGGAGGAGGAGGGGAGAATTGACAGGGGGAACACACCAATAGGTTTTCAGGTACAGCAAAGTGCATATTTTAAAATGAACCAATAGTAAACAAAGGAAGCACATGGAGATCTGAAAATTGCATTACTACAAAAATCCACCCTGTGTCTGTCAGATGCTGCATGGATGTTGCCCAAATGTGTTCTTCCTGAAGCCTTTGAATGCATGTAAGATTTGCTTCTTATCTATATTATTCTTCTAATTCTCTCTTAATTGACAGATTTTATCTTTCCATTTGTTGCTGGATTTTTCTTATTAAAAGCCAGAAAGAAACCTGCAACATCTCTGACTCTTTCTCTATACTCACCCTGCTGCTCCCTTTCCCTGGTACAGAAGAGTCACTAAATACTCCTATGCATTCTCTATGAAAGAAAAATTATCAAATTTTTTTTTAAATTTTTCTACCTAAAATAATATTTTTGTCCTCCACTCTTAGGAAATCTCGTATAAAAACTGATAGAACCCTAGAAAAAAAAATACTAAATTATAAAATTTACAATCTGAAATAATTCTCCCGTTTTACAAAATGGAGAATTATTGGAATATATGGAATGATCCTTTTCAAACCTCACTGTGATCTCGTGCCTCACACATGTGGTGCTTGATCATGAATTTCTTTGTTGGATTTGTAGATACCAAATTTGCATCATTTACGAGGATATTGTTTTGAAATATCAAAAAAAATACTCATTTGACTTTCTTGTCAGGAGGTAGAAATCAAAACATTTCAGTATGAAGCAGTAAAACTGAAGAAAATATTAAAGTAAAAAGTATTTTTAAGCATACTTTTAACTTCAGACATTTAACCAACTAAGTGAAAATCCAATCTGCAAAATTTTCTATGATTTAGCCTGCACAGCATGAAATGAACAGAAACCTTAAAACAGGTTTTGAAATAGTGAGTAGCTTTCTTACTGGGTGCAATCTCAGTAACTTCTAAATTTCTTTGAGTGTCAGTGTAGTCAGAACTCAGCAAAACCTACCATAGAGGAAATCCAGGGCTTAATTTTCATTTGCATCATTTCACAGTGTGAAGTAGCACTGAAAAAAAATAGCATTTCATTTTAAATGAATCTGACATGAGTAAAATGGTATTCTCCATCAGATGAGTGTGAGAATAGGTCACTGGATTGTTAACCCACTGTGTCTTCTTACTCCAGAAATACTGGAGATCAATATTGCTTGCATTTTAAGTGCATTATGTTTGTTTCAATCAGTGTTTTACATATAATTAGCACTATTTTTGTGTGCTGGGGCCATAATGAAAACCCTTAAGTGTTTTCTTACAGTGAAATATTAGGGGGTTAATTTCCTTGTCTAAAGGAAAGTGAAGGTTGCAATCAGAGGTCTCTTAAATTATTTGAAATGTTCACACAGTGTGGTAAGGTTACATAAGAACTATTGCCTTTTGGAGGAGGATCTAGAGGCTCATCAGTTTACACACAAACATCTCCATGATGGACAAAATCATGTGTGGCAGAATCAAGCCCTGACTAAAACTAGCAGGAAAAAAGGTGGACTCTAATGGGCATTAAGGGAATTAAAGGGGAAAAAAAATCTAAATGGAAAATTTGTATAATGAAGGATGTAAACTTTTTAACCACACTTCTACTGACTGTTTTAATCACAGTAGTTCATTTGAGTTTGTCGAAGAATGACACAAACCAACATTTCTCTATGTAGATAGGTATTCACACTACTTTCATTTCATAAAATCATAAAATCATAGCACATTTCAAGCTGGAAAAAACCCATAAGGAGCACTGTATTTAGTGTAAACTAGTCCATATTTAGAAAACCAATGCAGTTTGAAATGTCTCAGATTCTCTGTATCTCAGTATAAAAGTGAACCTACATCAAGCCTTTATCAGTACTATCAATGTTACCTTGAAAACTGCTCATGTCACCCTAAATTAGGCACCTTCATTTGGTCAGCTGAATAGCACTAAAGCTCCATTACCAGTACTGATTAGGGGCTTTATTACTTGTCCCCATATATATATGTTTAGTGACAGCTGAGATCGGCACAATTCTGTCAGATGAGGCACAGGACTCTGGGAGACCTGCTCTCCCTGGAAGGCCAGATGGTGTGTATATATGTGGGACAGTCTCATAAAAAAGATGGCACTGGACACCTTTGTTTAGGCAACAGATCTGAATGCACAAGTACAGATTTACATTTTTATTATATTTGCAGTTAAATGGCCCAGTCTTTTATCCCATCTTACATATGCTTTTAAGTTCACAGACACATAAATAAATGCTTCATTGACTTATGCTTATATCATTCTCTTCCTCAAAAGGCAGGTTACCAGGAACCTTATAATAAATTGATTTTAAATTTTGAAGGAATGTTTTGTATTCTTATCTTCATGAAAGAACATGACTTCCATAGGTCACATTTCTGACAATTTATTATTTATTTCCTGCCTGTAAAATTGTGGTTATTTTCAGCCCCTTTTCAATTAACTTCATAAAGAAAATGAATGTAACTCTTCTCAGTTGATTTACTTTTTATTCTCTTCTGTCTGCGCATTTTTTGTATTGCTGGGCACAGAGCAGCTTACAGAGTTCTTAGGTCCAGATGCGACTGTCATGTTCTCAAATAACATCACACTTCCTACCCTGTATTTAGGTTTCTACATAAAGCAAACCAGTCAAAGCAAACTGAATAAGAGGTATGACTTGTAACATAGATCCTTGACCTTGGTGATTAGAGACAGCCCTGAGATTTGATCACAGCACTTGACAGGGTGTGAGTTTGTTTCCAGCTTCATTTTAAAATGAATGGGTTGAAATAGCAACCACATCTGTTACACCACAAAAACTTTTAATTTCTACAACATCATTTTTGTGAAATGCTTGAAGATGCTCCAGTCATACTTTGGAAAAAAAGGTAATTAACAGAATAACTTTTCTATGTGTGCAAAATTACAGAGTGTGTAGAAGTAAAAATTAGTATTATTATGATATTAATACAGTAATATGAATCAGCAAAAAAACCTACCATCAAGGAAAAGATCAAGCAAAGTCTGTTTTCAGATGTGAAGACAAGATCTCTAGATAAATAATATGGAAACATACCTCAGGAGTTCAAGAAAATGTCAAGAGTTTTTGTTTGCTTTCAGAGAAACACGCAAAAGCTGAAGAATATAATTTTTCAATTTTTCAGCAAAGTCTGATTGCATCGATTTGGAGGGAGGGAGAAACGGATTTTAAAAAAGGACATTTCAGCCTGAGATATGGAGAGAGAAAGCAAACTGTAATATTCAGAGAGATTTTCTAACCTTAACCTCGAGCTAAAGCCATCAGGACTTGCTCAATAATGGTGACAGCGCATGATTCATTTCACTTATTTCATCTTGCCAAGGACAACTGTACAAAGATGGGGGGGAGGGGCGAAAAGCCGTCTATGCTTTTTCTTGTCGGTGACATTTCATAGGTGCCTTGAAAGTTAGTATTTTCTTCACCAAATTCTGCAGATGAAAATGTTCAGGAAACAAACTAAAACTCAGTAGCTGTTCTTTCTCTTTTTTTACTATAGAAATAGTAAGAGTTGGAAAGGTGTGAGAAATCCCATTAAAAGCTCTTGGTTTTATTTAATAACATTAGTCACAGCGTATAGTAATTCAAGTGGATGTTAAATAGTTGAATGCTATTTTATAAGCTTTTGAATTGTAGCATAAATAAATGAATCTGTGTGAGGGTGTTTTTTCAAGCATCATTAGGAAGACATCTTGTGATACTTCCTGCATATCTTTGAATACTCTAGCTTACCTCCAGTAAAATTATTCATAACCCAGACTCACTGGTGCCAGTGCTATATTCTTCTCACTAATGCAGCATGGGAATAACTTTCTTACATATTTCTTCTCATAATGCTGCTTTACTGAAGAAGTAAAATATTATCCCAAGTACACAACTAAGAAATTGCATTGGAGAAGTATCAAAGCCCTATGCCTACAATGATTTAGGCATCAAGGAACAAAATATTGGAAAGTCTCTTAATACCTAAAAGCTTACTTGGCCCAAGATTCAGTTTTTCTTGATGTGGTGCTTACAGAGAATAAATGAAATTGGATTACTCAACTTTTGGAAAATTAGATGATTTGAATATTCAGTTTTTCATCTGAAAAGTGGGGAAAGGAGAAAAGGAAAAGAAGAAAAAGAAAAAAAACCCGAAAAAGCAACTAAAACTGAACCAAGCTTTTCTTAATGGTATTTTGCAGCTGTGCAAAAAAAAAAAAAATCTTTCTGGGATTCAGTAAAATTCTACTCATATTTGTTTTTAACAAAAATAATTTCATCATTAGCAAGCATTCCTCAGACCCAGAATGTTCATGTTTTCATAGAATATGCGACAAAGGATATAAGTCATAGGACTCTTTAAAGTCTCTGTGTACCTACAGCTACTGATGATCTTTCCAGCTTATTCATCCTGATTCCTTGCAGAGTCCACATGGACAGATAAAAGCAGTGTAACAATAAGCTTTACTGGAAAAGCAAACACAGACATTTAAAATAGCTTTGTTTGCCTGATGCACATGTGTGCTTTCTGAAATAGTGCTTCCAATATATGTGACATTGACAACTCATAATTGAACAGTATGACCTTGTATCAAAACACGAATTTCTTTTAAACATTGAGATGATTACTGCAACAATTTGTGTTTCTTGTAAAATGGCCTTTGATTATTTTTCTGTGGTAGCTATTTAAGAAGTCAGTCATTGTCATGTAAGCAGTATTATGGGAGAGTCAGAGGTTTCACAAACCCCTGATATGTGTTCCAAATGTATATGAGATTACAGAGGTTCTAGAGCAGCCCTTTTTTGCATACATTTTGAAATGCTCCTTGAAAATTGATTATTCCAGAGCAAGCACGACTATGTGAAGATAAGAAAAAGGCTTTCCCACATTATGCAAATTCCCAGCCAAGTCAGAGAATGTCACTTCACTTCTGGAACAGAGAGGGCTTGCACGTTTGAACTTCACAGAGTTCAATTCAGCTCTCTGTCCTTTTCTTTCCTCCTCAGTAATTATTGTTAACTGTGGTATTGTAACTCTAAGATATGTGTGAGAAAGTGCATACAAAATCAGTCTTCACTTAGGATTTCTTTGGATTTTTTGTTATCTTTCTGTTCCTCCCACTAATGAGTAGGTTATGACATTTAAATGTGCTTATGTGTAGGTTCAAATCAGTCATTTTGAGAGGTTAAGGAGTCATTGGCTACAGCAAATGAGTCGGGTGACTGAGACAAGCTTTTCTGACTGCAGTTTCCATTCTGTGTCATTCCAACTGTGGAAAAAATAAACACATCTGTAAAGTAGGATAACTTTATTTTTACTGGCAATTGGACTATTTACAATTCTTGATGCATAGGCATGGTAAAAACATAAAATATTTTAAAATACTATTTTAAAATATTTTCAAATCCAAATAAATAAATGAGACCTGAAGAAAAAAATGCTAATATACTTCAGCAAGACATCATCCTCCATAAACTGTATCTGAAAAGCCTGATAGTGATAGAACAACTTGCTTTCACCCATCTTGGGAAAAAAAAAAAACAAAAACCAAGCATTAGTTTGAAGTCCAGCAAAAGTCTGCTGTGAAAACAGCCATTCTTTGTTTTTTGGTCAGATGGATTTTTTTCTGATGAGTCTCCAGACAGATCTGTTCCACTTAATATTTGTCTAGGCCAAATATAGGTTTTTTTTAATCCAGTGGAAAGTTGAGAACTAGAACAGCGGTGTGTTTCTCAGCTACAGGAAAGAAATATCTAAGTAGCAAGAGTGAGACAGCTGTGTTGGTCCTGTTGTGGGTAAAGGACAGGATCATTTAATATTACTACTGAAAAGATTTTACACACCTTTCTTGCTCTGCAGGGGAAGGTGAGATTTTCTGGGGTACTAGCACAAGCAAAGGAGGTCTTTTGGGCTATAATCTGCCATAGGTCTGGTGAGTGTTAGGCTGAATCCTCCCATGAAATTGTAATTTCTGTGTGTTAGTTTGAAGACAAAACAGTGGGAGATCACAGGTCAGGATTGTAAATTTAATAGGAAAATTAGAAATAAGTGCAATAATACGAGGAAAAGCACTGACAAAGTCAGATACAACCTGACGCCCTCTTAGGTTGGTGGTAGCAGTCCAAATGAAGTAGTTCTGTTAAAGCGGTGATCCTGTGGAAGGTCTGGTCTCCTGCTGAAGGTCCAATGGTAGCTCTTGTCCTCAGGGAATTCAGTAGACAGGGCTCCCTTGGGCAGTTCCAAGGCTAGATTATGCTGGTGGGAATGCTTGGCTCCTCCCTCCTGGGTGGAGCATCTCACAGTAGGATGAGATAATTCCATGAGTTATGCAGTGGGTCCTTGATGGCCCATCGTCTGTTATCAGGGGTGAGTCATTGCAGGAGATAACAACTAATGTCCCACAGCTTGTGGTAATAGAATACTAAATACATCTGTATTGTAACCTAGGACATTCTGCAAAGTCAGGGGGAGCTTTCTCACTGACTTGCAGGGAGCCAGAATTTCACACTTGCTCTGAAGAGCTTGGTCTTGACATGTGAAGCAAACACTAGCAAAACCAAATAGGCATAATCTCTCTTTGTCTGATGGGTCACTCCTTTTGGGTGGAACTGCCTCTACAGTAGAATTGGATGGAATACTATAAAAT
Source organism: Grantiella picta (assembly GCA_013397955.1). Classification (NCBI taxonomy): domain Eukaryota; kingdom Metazoa; phylum Chordata; class Aves; order Passeriformes; family Meliphagidae; genus Grantiella; species Grantiella picta. Next base: position 443,714 of record VZRM01007403.1, on the reverse strand, counting down.
GGAGAAAATTGAATTACTTTGTTTTTTGTCCTGCAGTAGATAACCAGGCTAAACATGCAGATTGGGAACAAACTGCCCTATCATAAAATCTACATAGTATTTCACTGAGCTTCTTTATTGAATATATGTCCTCTACCAGGACAAAATTCTGGGGAATGTGATTATCAGAATTCAAGAGCGTCTGGCTGAAACAGTAGACCTGAAGGCTATATCAAAACATCTAATAACTTACCCAGCCTTAAAAAGCAGATATTAAAAATTGAGAAAGTGAACATGAATGTGGCAGATATGAAGATTTGCCTACATTTTTTTTATAATTTAGTAAAAAGCCTAATTAAATCAAGGCAAATGTTGTTTACGGGTTTTTTTCATTCTTGTGTGAGAAAAGTTTCCTTCTTTCAGACTTTTAGCATCTAAAATTTCTCCCATACTTTCCTAATTTAATGAACATATACTTCAGTGAAGATTTATACATAGCAATTTAGAAATCCTAGATAATTCCGGAGTAATTCAGTGAGACAAAGTAAAGGGCTTTGTAACCTTATAATTTATTGAAAACAAGTAGAAGTCTTCGGTTTCTTCTGCAGGTGGCCTATTTGAAATTACAAGTAAGACATTCAAGGAAAAGAATTTGCATTTGATGAGCAATCAAAAGAAATTTCCATTATTTTTAATCTTCACTGCTATTAACATCATATTTTGCCATGAAATTGCAAGTAAAGCACATAAGCGTCTATGAAAAATCTATGAAAGTTTGGGTTTTTGTTTTTTTTTAGTTTTAACCTTGAATGTTAGAATATAATTACAATATTTTAATGTGATAGCTCAAAATACTTCATTATGCCAATCAAGAGATTAGCTTTGTGGAAATAAAATCAGAGATTACTTCAGATTTCAGGATCATGACTTTGCATGTCAGTTATCCTGTGAAATGTAAAGTTGTCTTGGAGTAGTTTAGACAGTACCTTTGATTACAATGACCAACTGTCTTCTGAAACAATAGCTCTGGACCCTTAAACAAATGAAGAAAAATATTGTCCTGATGGATGGCTGGATGGCTTGTCTGCATTATAATTTTATAACAGGCAAGAAGAAACTTCAGACCTGCTCCTTTCAATTAAATACTTTATACGTGCCATTTGTAGTTCTTTGGTGGAAAGTGTAGATATGAATTTAAAAGAAAGCAGTGTTCACAAATCTTCAAAAAACATCAAAGACCTTAAAATTTCAGATGTAGACACAGCCTGAATAGAAGCACATAAAAACTAATCCCATGAAGTCCCAGGAAAACTCAGAGAATCCATGACAATCTTTCAGACTAATACTCTTCTAAAGTGACAGAACAGGAGCTAAGAGATGTATACTGAATGCAGAAAAAGGGGTAAAAATATAGGGAAGGGGTAGACAGAGTTTGGAGTGTTTGAAAGGTTCACATAATATCGCTGTAATTTGTGGAACTGTCCCATTGCATTTGCATTGGATTAATGAAAGCTAGTTAAAAACTGAAAATTATTTTCATCCTAATTATGATATTTAAGGCTGTTTACATCAAGAAAAAAATATATGTTCAAGTGCTGTATCTTTCATATTGAGCGTATAATGTCTGGTCCACTTCTGGAAGCTTAGAATAGTGTTCATAAACTGCTACTAAACCACTATTGCATCATTTCTCAAAGTATGCACAATAGCAACAGAATTTTTCTGGACTGTAAAAATACACTGAATGAATACTACAGACACGATGTCAAGCAGGTGAGAGGTTTCAAATAATACACAAGAACTACTGAAATAAAACCTCAAAGAATTTTAGGATTTTCTTTTTAAAATATGCACCATTTTCCCCCACCTACAAAAGGAAAGAAAATGGGGAAAATCCAGTTTTTAAAGGGAAAATAATTGGCTGTAGTTTGTAGTTGCTCTCATATTAGTTCTCAAAGTATTAGTGATCTTGAGCATATCTAACACAATTATACAATTTTTGTGAAGCAGAAAGTGGAAAATTCTTTACTTGTCAAATCCTGAAAATAAAAAGGGAAATGATAAATGACCTGCAAATTAGGGAGAAGTTCAGCCACCTTTTTCATGAAGAGTAAGGTCATATCATTTGTCCAGATGATTTAATTGCAGATTATTTGCTGAGGTGTGAAACTGTGCTGTTACTGTTTATTTTTCGAGCAGAAACAATAAGGTGCTAAAAATGAACACCTAAAAATATAAATAAAAATACAGAATACCTAAAAATCTACAATAAACCACATATCAATTTGAAAGGAAATGAAAAAAAAGTAGAATACGTAATTTTAAAAAAGGCATACATACTGCCTAATAAAACAAAAGTGATATCTGAATATTTAAGAGCTGAGATATTGAATAAGGTAAGGGTTTTTTACCACTAGCACCTACGTTATTTTATAAAAAAAATCAGTAGCAGCTAAGAGAAGTGTTAATCTGGTATTGATGGCTGCCCCCGTCTAAGGTACTTTTCACACCTCAGTGATTGATTCTATGATGTTATGAATTAATCTGCAGTGTCAGTTGTCTATTCCTATTTTTCTCTGTTATGATGACATCCCTTTTAGCACAGCAACCACTTGCTTCCTGATGAATTTCTGCTCATTCTTTTTCCAACAGGGACTCAGCATTTGTACTAGTGCTAAGAAACATTTTTGGGACTGAATGTTCAGGATTAACAATAAAAGATAAACAGTGTATCATCATCACAAATACAGAATTTAGAAATCCACATATTACTCTGAAATCTGGTCTCTCTAGTGAAAATAAAATGTAATGAAAAAAATTTAAATTATCTATTAGAGAATCAGCTACAATATATTACGAAAATGAATAGCCGTGTAGATGTTATACATATGTGACAGGGTCTTGAGGCCTGACTGTCCCTATCTGGCCCCTTCAGGGCTACCCCTGCCCACAGCCCAGGACTCCATAGCATCCCCCAGAGCTATCATGCTCTGCCCCAGTGATGCTGCAGCAGAGCTGGTCTCCAGCTCCCACAGCCCTGCCCTGTCCAGCCATGCCCTGCTGAGCCAGGCCCACCCTTGGGTCATGTCCTGGCACAGCCTCAGCCTGTCCCTATTCTCAGGGAGATGTCTAATGCCTGGGGTGCCCCACTGCCCTGGCTGTCTGGTGGCTGTCTGAATCACTAGGAGTGGCCCTGCTGCCAGGGTCTGCCCTTCCTATTCTACTAGCTATCCTTATGCCTCCGAATGCTTCTCCCAGCCCAGTGCTGACTCCTTGCTGAACCACAATGAGCCCACCTGGTCTCCTGAACTCATCATGAGCAGTCTGACACAACCACTTTCAATTCCAGCACCACGTGCCCCCTACCACATCACGTTCCCAGTTTGTTCTTCATGCCCTTGCTCCATGCCCCCTGGAAGAGCCATGTGACAGCTCACAGCAATTAAATCTTTCTGATCCAAATCTGTGTGCCCTGTCAACATGCCCAGACTTTTGCAGGTCCCAACTTTCAAATAGTGTAGGATGTAAATCACCTGACCTCTCTAAGAATCTCTCTGTATATGTACATTAATGATTTTAACACTGGTGGTAATTTGCCTCATCCATATTATCACATTCATATGATTCCAGATTAAGGCTGTCAAACCTACATGCCATGTTGTTTGTGGTATCTGACTCCTGTTATCTCCCAAACTCTGTGTCAGGGACCAGCAAGCTTGGGCAGAGCACAGAATCAGACTCCAAGGCTGAGGGAGAGTGACTGATCAACAATTCAATGAATCTCTTAAATCAGGAGAGGAGAGGANATTAAAGCATATAAATATCTCAAATAACAGTATCAAGAGGATGGTGCCAGATTCTTCTTTGGCACAGTGACAGGATGCGGCGTTAAACACACAATCTTCACGATGGTCTGGCAAAGACACTTTATTGTAAAAATCCAGGGCTCTTAAACTGTTAGTTTGTTATGAGTTTACATATTTGTGAGGCACAACAAATGCGCTTAACTAACCACCATAGATTATCATAGGAACAGGCATTAGATGTAACTAACCATGAGCCCCACAGTGTGAGCATTTATTGGTTCTAATAATTGTTTTGCAATTCTGTAACTTGTTTTTCACCTCTAGGTTAGCTGAGTCATTCCCAGAATGCTTTTTTAGTTAGCCAAAGAAACAGAAGTGAGCAAGGATTTTATAAGGGCAGCAAGACCCTTATAAAAGCAGCAAAGTGAGGACTTTGCAAGGCCTTTCTGCTTCACAACAACAGGATGAGGAGCAATGGCCATAAAGTAAAACAGCAGTTCCATCTCAGTATGAGGAAGGACTTTACATTGAGTGTGGCAGAGCACTGGAAGAGGCTGCCCAGGGAGGTCATGGAGTCTCCCTTTCTGGAGACATTCAAAATCCACTTGTGTAACTTGCTCTAAGATGACCCTGCCTTGGCAGGAAAATTGGACTAGACAATCTCCAGAGGCCCTCTTAAACCCTAAAAATTCTGTGTAATTCTGTGGGTCCTCTGGGCATGGTCCCCACAGTACCCAACCAGTAAACCAAGTCTAGGATGTGCAGGGTGACAGGTTCCAGTCAGGAGCCTAGAAATGGTCAGACAGGCCCACAGTGTCCAGGTAGGCCAAAGTTCTAGCTGGGAAATCAAGGTTGTTCTCAATAAGGTGAATGACCTTGCTCAGTATGCTGACATGCAGCTCAGGCAAGCCAGGATGGAGTGTTTGAGTTCCTGAGTAGAGCAGAAAGACCCTTCTCAGCCTGCTCTTTCCCAGTAGACTGATCCCAGATTACCCAACCACACTACACCAGTGCTGGGCTGTCCAGCAAACGCTTGCAGTGAGGAGGGAGCTTGCTCAGGGCCATGACCTATTGATTGGAAATTGCAGAATAACAGCTGAACTGCAGAGAGAGTAGTGCTGCAAAGCATAATGCTTTGGCATCATTCAGCATGTTAGTACAGAGAGATGTCTTAATTCTATGGATCCTCTCATATCAAGTGGTGTCAAAGGAGAAAAATATTTCATGCTCACACACTTGTGAGAACAAGTAAAATTCTCATATTTTCTCAATTTTTACAGTAAAATCCATGTAGTTGCAATAGGTTTCCTACAATCTGAGTATAGAGGAAACTCACTGGAAGTAGCATAGCTGCTGCTTATTCAGCCAGTAAGGGTGGATTATCAGCTTCATCCTTCTCTATATTTGTGCTCTGTTTGTATCTTTTTCTATATCTGTAATAGTTTGGTTACATGATAATTCTACTCTTGCTCCACAGATAAATTCTTCCTTTTATGTGAAACATGAATTATAAAATAGGACCATAATTGTCCTGGGTTATATATTCATGGGTGAGTATCTCAATTAATGAAAGCCAATTAAGATACCAGCTCAGACATAAATTGTCCATTTCTTTCCCCAGATTTTCCCACTAAGAATTTCTCATAGCTTTTTCTTTCATTGTTGCAGTGACCTTGGCTCAGATGAGCTTGGAGGCAGATATACCGGAGGATGGGCCCTGGGTCTAAAGGAGACCTTTAGCTCAGGGTGACAAAAAGATGTTCCCCCAAGACACCTTGCAGTTAGCCTCCTCAATATGCATCAGGGAACAAGAGTATTGGTTCTTGGATTTCTCCTCCTCTTTATCCTATTTGGAGTTATTAACTAGAATGTTCTAGTCTGTTCCTTCTACCCAAGTTTTACTATTGGTTTTCAAAGTTCTGTACCCTCCCTCCTTGTATCCCCATTCCCTGGCTTCCCTGTCACTCCTGCATCCCTTGCGTCCCGGTTGGTTCTCCCATGTAAACTCCTCCCATCCTGCACACCCCTCTTAACCCCGTGTTTGCCTTTGTTCTGCGCTCTGCGTGCTCGAGAATCTGGATTGCTCCAACCCCTCCGACCCTTCCTGACCCCACGCACCCCTCACCGCCCCACCGCTCCTCAATAAACCCTGGATTCCGAGAATACAGAGACTACATCTCTTTAATCACTGTGTCTCCCGCACCCGCGGCACCCACGGCGGCTCCCAGTCCGGACTCGTGTGGGAGGCTCACCGTGGCAGCCTTCTTTCGTGGGGTTTCAGGGCTCGCCACCTTTCCCAGAGCAAGAAACCTCATTTCATGTCCTCAATGTCCTTGTCCATACAAGTGTTTCTCACTCTCATTTGTGATGCTCTGAAGAAGAAAGAGATCTAAAGCTTCTATTGTGGAGATTTTATTTTTATATAGTTCATAACATGCTTTTTTCAGAAATATTGTCCTGCAATTAATTTTTTTAGATCTAAAAGTGAAAGTAAAAGTTCTGTGTTGACTGATCTGTCTTAGTAGGGATTCACAGAATCATTTTCACTACTATTTTAATGCAGAAGCAAAGATATATGTTGTGGAGCCATTAAAGCCACAAAAAGAAAGGAAGAGGCAGAATTTATAGTTGCACATACATAAACAAGATGAACAATTGATCTGTGTTTATACTGAACTCTCACTAGATTTTAATACTTAAGTCCAGGAAGGAGTAATTTTTTTTTGCATGTGGTAACATTACTTTATGGAAAAAATTCTCATGGTTCTTTTTTATAAATTCTCATCTAACTGAGCAACAGGGGTCAGTCTTCACAACACATAACATTTTGACTTAATAAAGAAGAAAATATTGGTATTATAGAATAACTTTTGCCAGACCATTTGTACAGTGAAGAGGAAATTATCCTTATCCCTTTTATGCGCTGTGTGAAGGTAATGTGCCAATGGGTCAGCATTCAGTGAAAGACAGTGACTGTTCTCTCTGAAACAATTTTCACTACAGCGAAAGGCTAGGGAGTTCAGCATGACACTGTGAGGCCCATGCTTTTTTATACTTGTCCGTATTTCAAAGAAGAGCTTAGAATATGTGGGTTTGTCTAGAAGAAAGAAAACTGAGGCATAGACAGGAGGAAAAAACTTGATGAGAAAAAGATGGCCACGAAGAGGTAAGCTTTTTCCTTCACTCAGAACAGAAAAGTAAACGATCAAATTGAGATACAGATTTGTTAGTATTGATGGTAATTGATGAAATTTTTTAATTATTAAAGCACTAAATATGTTTTCTTAATCATTTTGGATGTTATAAAGGCAGCAAAGACATATTTTAAGGAATGGATAGGAAAATATCTGCTAGAAAAATATTTACTTAAACTTACTTGATTCTGCTTTCATTAAGAGATAGACTAGCTGATACCTTAAGATCTCTTCCAACTCTGTATTTAGAAACAATTCTATCATAAATGTAGAGATGCTTATAGGGTCTTTTTTCAAAATATGTTCAAAAATACACTTATGTTTAATTTTTGGTCTATAGGTTTGGAAGGATTTTTTTTTTTGTTTTACTTTGCTTGATGTAGCAGGCTGCGGGAGGGCGGCAGGAGCTGGCAGCACTCTGAATCGAAGTCTCTGGGGCACATATCTCCACCGGTTTCAGAGCAAGCGGCCCCTGGGGTGCTCTCAGCATGGCCTGAGCCTCCAAGCCACAGAAATTCAGCAGGAAACAAAGTAAGATGAAGAAACGAGCTGGACTCATCTCTGTTCTGCCAGGGAGGTTTATTTGGGGTGAGGGAAGAGGGTTGCAGGGAAGGGAGGGAGGGAGGAAAGCAGGTGGAAGGGAGCAAGGGCTGACAGTTTAGAGATGGGACCACGAACTGATGCAGACATCAGCTTATAAGGGAAAGGAAGGGGGCGGGACTGTCTCCCCTGGAGCCAGTCTCAGGAAGTCTGAAGGGAAGATGGGCAATGGGAACACACCAATAGGTTTCAGGTACAGCAGAATGCATATTTCAAAATGAACCAATAGCATACAGGGTAGGGGGAAAAAGGGAAGCCACATGGAGATCTGGAAATCACGTTGCTACATTTGCTTTTGGTTTTGTTGTTATGTTGGTTTTAAGATGTCTTTGCTTATTCTTCTAGGTTAGTTAAGATATTGTCTCCCCATCCCTATATCTGAACTTTGAGTCAATTGATGCAAGGATAATATCTTCCAACTATTTCCATAGAATTTCTTGAATAGCAATTTGAGTCATAAAATTTTAGATGGGCCTGTGTATTTGGTTTCTTGGGCCTGTGTATTTGATTTCTTGGAGGAGCTGTGTGTGGGATCAGCATGCTTAGGATCTTCAGTCAGCATTCATAGTTTTCATTGCACATTTCATTTTATCCCAACAAAATGCCTCTAAGCTAACATCTGCATCAATCCCCTTGCAGTTCTTTCATGTTTAAGTAGAAAAATAAATGGGAAAATAAATTCTACTGTGTATAACTTAATAAGGACTCAACTAAGGCTCTACTCCTTATATTGTTTATACATTTTTGCATTTGGCAATGCCTGGGAACAAAATCAAAACTAGTTGTACACAGAAGAATTGTGCTTGTTTGTTTTTTTTTTCCCTACGTAAATAAATCAATTTTTCTCTGCATAACTAATTTTCCTCCTTTCAAGGAAAGACTGCTCACAGTTTTTGAGCCATATCAAACAGCACCATATTAATCAAAAACTGCAATTTGTTGTATGCTTGGTGGTCATTCCTGACAGAGGCTGAACCAAGTATTATCATTTTAAAGCTCAAATGCAGTATTTCATGCATTATTTTTACCCCTCTCGGAAAGTTCTGGATTTACATTTGTTTGAGAGTAAATTTCCCAAGGTTTTAGCCTCACAAATGCGCTAATGTCAGAAATACACATTTTCCTTAATAGTGTGAAGGCCACTACCAGAGGCATTGTATCAGCTAAGGGTAGCTGTAGCTCTGTCTCAGCAGGGCAACTCTTCTGTTGCTGTGTCATCTGTGTAAAGAGTTATAACCTCAACTGAAAATAAAAATCCCTGTTCCATGCAGAGAGCACCAATATAAAATTAAACAAGTAAGAAAAGACAGTGCTAAAGGTAGAATGCTAGTTTTTCCTTCCTTTTTGATTACAAAAGTGATATATCAAAATGTTAAAGTACGATTTTGCTGAAGAAATAGTTGATAAACCATTGTAATTTAAATGTTTATGAGAGTCCCACCAGTGTAATCACAGAAAATACAATCATAACATTGGCAAAACTTATCATTAGCTTTGAAAAACATAAAATGAAACAGTTATTGCATTAAGTTTAACCTCAAATGTGTCTGTACACTAATTTAAAATCCTAAAGGATAGCACATGGTCTGCAGAACTAAAAAAAAAAAAAAAAGGTGTATTGTAACTGGAATTTGCATTTAAAAATTGTTTGGAGTATTTTTAGGTAACACTATCAGAACTGTTCCACTTCACTGAAATAATTCAATATTCACCCAACAATAGCAATAGTGTTTCCTAATACAAGTAACCTTCCCAATGCAAATCTACACAATCTCATAAAATATTAAATTGTATTCTTCAAAGCTGTACAAGATAAGCGATGTTGTTCAAATGCGAGTCTTGTTCTAGTTAATATTTCTTTATTAATGCAAAGTTTCCGAACTTTCTGAAAATGAAAGAGTTTTCTTGTGTGATATGCTTCTTGTTTTTGTTTACTTTCTGGAGGCAGTCCACTTCACAATTTGCCTATATCTCCTTCAAAAGTCCAACAATAACTATACCAAAATAAAGTATGGTGTTAAATGCCTGAGTTTTTTTTTTTTTCTCTGTTATGCTACGGTTATTGGTCCATATAAAACTGGCTGAGAGGGTAGCAATATTATCAGGCTGTTTTAAAAAGCCTCTAGGATGATGTGATAAGGACTTTGTATATGATCAGACAGACATATTGCTGTCCATTAAAAGTTTTGAAAGGAATCACTAGAGAGCACTTAGCAGAAGCTACAAACATCCCCAGTATTGAACAGATAAGGTTATCCAAACCCTTTAATGCCATCTCTGGAGACAAGCCTGAGAAAGCTTGATTGAGTTCAGAATATTTTAGCTTTTATGTTGACAAACTGATGCTACTAGAACTGTAAAAATGAAGCTTAGATGACAAAGTTGGCAACAACAGCATTTTTCACAGTAAAGGAAGCATTACCTGCTTACTACAACTAAAAGAATGAAGAGCAAATGAGATATAAAGTAAATCTCAAGCTGCCAAAAATTTAAAAGAATATTTAAATCACACAGTCTGTTCATTTTAAATTGTGTTCAGCAAGAGTTTTTATATAAGTTGCACCTGATTTTCTGAGGTTTTTGTTTTGTTTGCATTAACCTTGATTGAAAACATGACAATACCAATACTGGAACAGAACACAACATACGTAAATTGGCTTAAGACTCTGAAGCATTAGTTTTTATTTTATATTATCATAAACTCTGCTAGGGTGTCTAAGACTGTTTTTCATTTTTCTTCTGCCTGAGACAAGAACTAACTGTTCTCCCAAAGAGCACCCACCAGTGGCTTAAAACCAAAACATTATTTTTGGTATGGCATACAACACTCTCCTCTCCATGGCTGACATTTCAGTATCAGATTGTTGGTTTTGTTGTGCCTTTTTTTTTTTTAAATCATTGCATCAATGAGCTGAAGGGAAAATGTTTTAGCATATAAATTCACTCTCAGTCAGATGCATAATTCATTTTATCATTTACATGTTTTTTCTTGGGTGGAAAAACAATTTATAAGACCCCTTTATCATTACAAGAAAACATAATAAATGTTATATAAAACTGGAGAATGTATGACTTTCATATTTTTTTTTGTATCACTGTATTTCTATATATGTGTGCATAATATGTTGTAGGAATTGATTCTATGACTAGGCTGAGGAGACATTTGGGAATCCAGTAACATGCAAAAGAACATCTGCCTTGATATCTGTCTTTTTACCTTAAGGTAAAAATTTCAAAAAATTATCCATTTGTGAAGAATTTAAAGAACAATTATCATGAAGTGACAGAGAATTTCTAGTTTCTTCCCAAGAGAGAAAAATTACAATTAACACCTTGTAGCTGTGTAGCTATTTATAGAAATTATATGTCAAGTACCATTATTTGAAATACATCTCTGCCATCTGCTTCAGTCCCAGAATTCAAAATGGGAAGATTCTGCAGTTATGATACATGAGTATAAGATAAAATGTGAAAATGTGTCTATAATCAAAGCATTCCTGTCCAGCCTACTTTAAAAAAAAATATGTTCTTATATTAGTCATAGGCCTTAGGATTGCATTACAGATAGGAAGATTTTTGTACCTTACACATATCAAGAGTAGCTTTATTAAAATGAAAATTTAATGCACGATTCTATTAGAGAGCGGACAAATAAATGTTATGCAAGGTTACTGCAAGGTTCCTAGAAGAGTGATCTCCAATATTATGTATTATGAAAAATACACATGCAGATTATTTCCTGTAAGAGGTTACCATGTGATTTGAGACAGCTTTCATCAATTACAGCTTACATTACAAAAAAAAAATCCAGCTTATGCAAGATGTTCATTAACTTGAACTTCATATTCTGCCTCAGAACAGATCACCTGGTACTGCTGATTACATGTGTTTTCTGAGCTACATATACAATGTCCACTCCTATAATGACATCATGAGCCTCAAGAAATTTGCTGCTTTCCTTGAAACTGCAATGCTTACATTCACGCTGAATCAGAAATGGACAGGTCTAGATCCATAAGTTCCCTCACAAAAAAGAGCATATGAAATCCACTTTAAATTTGTTCTCTAAACCCCTTATTATTAAACTGTAAATAGGTTCATGTTTATGCCATAGCCTAACACTAGCCTAACAGTTTCAAGAAAATAAGGTCAAAACAAGATAACTGCTAAAAATAAACCACAAAAAAAAAAAAGGGAAGCTTAAGAAAAATAGGGTAGGTAGATCATTTTGATAAAATCTGAGCTTTATTCGGTGAAGTTATGTGATTTGACATATATTGATGACTGTAAGAAGAAAAATACTGGAACAAAAAGAGGAATTAATTGTGATATAGTATTTATATATATATAGTTTTAACTTCTCTTTAACCTATGATATTAGGGGTTTTCATGAGATTGATGTTTTTTACTAATGTTGTAATTTCCATAGTTTTTACAGCGGAGTGGGGAGGGTAGTCTTGTTGTTTAGGGTTTGGGGTTTTTTTGTTCAATTATTCCCATACAGCTTTAACATAGGGAAGACTTGTCTCCACAGAGCTGAACAGAAGACCAACCATGAAATATTTCCCACAGATAAATATACCTGTACATGTATATATGAACATGGTTAAAACACAGCTTCACTGTAATTCCCTAAGAACAAAGTTCAGTTTCTGAAAACTTTTGCTTCTAAGTTACTTTTCTTCTAACTCCTAAACACCACTGCATTTTCCACACACATCTGTATTATTGACAATCATCAACAGATCTTGAAATTGCACCACTCTTTTATACACAACTTCCTCATTCTTAGTGTTGAAGAAGAACTCAACCTCATAATTCATAACTCAGTCAGTTTAGAAAAACTGAAAGCTGTAATTCTTGCAGTATGCCTCACAGTATAGTGGCATGGCAGGGATTCTTGGTAGTGGGCTGATTCTTTTCACACAATAATAGTTAATGAGCAGTGCCTTACTTCTCCCTGTCAAAATGAAGAAGGGTTTCTGTAAGAACAATATTTATTATTACATGTACTATAGCTGCTGTGTTCCCTTCGCCCTTCTTTACCCATTGTGTGAGCTCTCAAACCCCTATTTCAATGCTCCTCTCAATGTGAAGAACTCACTTTCATTATCCCCATGAAAGGGCTCCAGCTGTGTTTTCAAAGAAAATGGCTGCAACTGCATTTCACTGGGAATTCAATCTTCCTGTAGCTTAAATATTTCAGCAGTGAGAATATCTATGAGTTCTCTACTTATGTTTTCAGAAAAAAAAAAACCACCAGTCACTGATTACTCAGAAGGCAATCCCTAAAACACTCAGCTCTTAATATAAAAGTACTCAGAAACTTTGAAGCTGAACATGAAAGCAACTGCCAAGCTATTGACAGGGATAAGCATCAGTACTGCAGGTTTTTCTTCCCCTTGTGATTTTTGGAATCTGCACACTAAAATACCCAGGAGGTTAATATTAAGTGCTTAAATCCCTTGGTAAATCTAAAAATCATATAATAGAGCAAATCTAATGTTGCAGCCCCACCTTTAATGTTGTTATTACTGTGATCCTTCACTCGACTAGCATATTCAGTCAGGAAAGACTCTGGTGTTTTCCATATAACATTCTCTTCCTATGTAAGGATACTGCCGCAAATTAAAATCTCATTTGTTCGTCAGCTGGGTTATTTTAGAAAGCTTTGCAGTGGCATGTAATAAACTGCACGTGAACATGGCTCCCTCTACTGACTGCGTTCAGAAGCTCCAAGAGTTGATTCTCCCAGGCTTATTTTATGCCTCTAAGTTTATAGCAATAACTATGGTATGCACAAAACAAATAGAATTTCTGAAGTTTCTTCTATTCTGAAAAAACAGGATTTTTTTTTCTTTTCTCTTAATGATATTCCCTGCTCTTTGGCCAAAACCTTTATTCTTCTAAATCCAAAATGCCAATGTGCTCTTAGGGCACTCCTGACAGTTCATAAGAAGCTTTTAAAAGCCTCAAAATGGTATCTAAGAAGTTCATTTGCAGGAGAATTATATTTGCTACACAGTTTCTGCAATAGCACTTACTCAAAAATGTTGAAATATAAAAAAAGTCAAAGGTGGAAAGCTAACAGGCAAAGACATGGGTAAGGAAAATCAGTAATTAAGAGTGTTGTCCTGGAACAGGTCATTAGTTAATAAAAACAACCACCACTACAAAAAAACCAAAAACAAACCTCAAACAAAAAGCCCCCACACAACAATCAACCAACCAAAAACAATGAAAAAACCTAAAAAAACACCAAAGAAAGAAAACAAAACAAACAAAAAAAAAAACCCCAAAAAAGAAGAGCCATTCAGCAAACTCGAGAGAACATCTTTTGTTTTGTCCTTAAAACATCATACGTAGTCATGAACTGTCACTTGAGAAGAGGTTTGTCTCATTCATAGTCGTACTGTAGACACAAATATTCCAGGGATAGTCCAGGCTTCCTTTATAGTCATTCCCGGGAGATGGTCACTGTAGCAAGAATGGGCCTCTGACATATTTTAGATGTCTTCTTTACAATAAGAAGAATCACCCCACTTGGGTGAGACTGTCGATCTGCTCAAGGGTAAGGAAGGCTCAACAGAGGGATCTGGAAAGACTCCATCAATGGGCCAAGGACAAGTTCATGAGATTAAACAAGGCCAAGTGCCACATCCTGCACTTGGCCCTGCAGCACTACAGGCTGGGGACAGAGTGGCTTGAGAGCTGTTCAGCAGAAAGGGGACTTGGTTGATAGACGGCTGAACATGAGCCGCTGCATGCCCAGGCAGCCAAAAAGGCCAAAGGCATCTTGGCCTGTATCAAGAACAGTGTGGCCAGCAGGACTACAGAAGTGATCTCCACCCTGTACTCGGCGCTGCTGAAGCCTACTTTGAGTGCTGTGATCAGTTCTGGGCCACTCACGTTAAAAAGGACATTGAGGTGCTGGAATATACCCAGAGCAGGGCAACAAGGCTTGAGAAAGCTCTAGAAACCATCTTATAAGGAATGGCTGAAGGAGGTGGGTTTGTTTAGTCTCAAGAAGAGGAGGTTCAGGGGGGACTCATTGCTTTCTACAACTACCTGACAGGAGGGTGTAGTGAGGACTCTCCTGCTGCACCAGTGAGAGGACTGAAGGAAATGGCCTCAAACTGAGACAGAGGAGATTCAAATTAGATATAGGAAAAACAATTCACTCTTAGGGTGGTCAGGCATTTGAATAGGTTGCTCAGGGAGGTGATATTATTTAATAGTTTAAGGGTTAAACTGGTAGTGCTGGGTTGATGGTTGGACCTGATGATCTTCAAAGTCTCTTCCAACCTTGATGATTCTATGATTCTTTAATTTCTGAAATTTCCAGAAAGTTTCATATCTTTCCAAAATCTTTGGTGCAGATGTACTAATTCAGAAAATTCTTGCCTTAAATTACCTAGTGAAGCTACGTGCTGTCCCCAGGCAGAACAGAGGATTTGCTGTGGTCACTGTATGAAATAGTATTACTCATATACTGTTCATTATATTTTGCTCTTTTATTCTTCAATTACTCTAAATCTACTGCCATTACATTGTTTTTAGGGTGTCTGTTACCATAGTGATACACGTGTGCCTAGCTGTCTCTTTTCCTATCGCTAAGCCTCAGTTAGTAATATGAACACTGAAAAATTCTCTGCTTAAAATGCTTCCAAATTTTCTCTGCATTACATAAAAACCTTGGTTCAGGTGATAGCTTAGAATTACTGATCTTTGACTTTCCCATTCCTTAGGTAATTTGTCTGACTTTTTGCTAGGCAATTGTGTTACTTGAAGCACTAGTCTATAATACCAATGATGCTGCCAAGCCCTCCATGCAGTGTTGTCAGTTCCAGTCATTCATTATACCTGCAGATCTTTGTGCAGAAGAGAAGTATTAATACCCATCAGATTCTTTTGCATCCATGACAGATGCGGAACATGTGGAAAAAGGTTATTTACAAGAGCATGTAGTGATAGGACAAGGAGGAATGGGCTTAAACTGAGAGTTCTATAATCTACATATAGATTATAAAAGTTCTATAGAGTTCTATAGAGATCTGTAATATATATTTATCTATATCTAATAGATTAGCTATTAGGAAGGAATTCTTCATTGTGAGGGTGCTAAGGCAGTGGAAGAGGTTGCTCAGAGAAGTTACTGATATACCATCCCTGTAAGTGTTTCAGACTAGGTTGGATGGAGCTCTGAGCAACTTGATCTAGTGAAAGGTGTCCCTGCCTACAGTGGGGTTTGGAACAGAATGATTTTTAAGGTCCCTTCCAGTCCAAACCATTCTATGATTCTATTCTGATATGCAGAAAAATCTCATCTGTTGTTGTTAATACATAGGGGTCAAAATGGATCAGAAATAACACAAACTCTATCCAAGACTATATATTTTCATGAAGGCTTTATAATTGCTTATAGTTATGTCATTTCATAAAGGTGCTCCTCCAAGCCCTCCAAGAAAAAAGATCTTCTGCAAGTTTCAGTAAAAAAGGATATAGTTAAGTCTAGAATGAGAACATTTTTGAAAAATAAAAATAACATGTATTAAGGGTAAGAAAAATAGAAATAACCTGTATAAAGGGTAAGAAATATGTAGAAGGAAAACATCTAATATACAGGATTTTTTAAAGTAAAATTTGACAAAGTAATTAAAATTTAAAACTTATTGACCTGCTCTGTATCCTAGTATTACCCTAGATCTCAATTTCCTTAATTATAATATGCATTCTTTTTTGTGACATACAAGTATTTTATAGATTCAGATATTATTAATCACTATTAGACTAATTCAGAATTAATAGCTTGGAATAGAGAACAGAAACTACAGTCCTACTTATCTAAGACTCAAAACTGAATCCAAGGAAAAAGACTGTGATACGAACTCAGTACACAATGGATACAAGATAATCACATATTCTTAGTAAAAGTGTAGCTCTCAACAAACTAAAATATTCTTGCAAATTGTGAAAGCTTCTGTCTGATAAAGGTGTTAGCATCTGAAATTGTATGACATATGCAGAGGAGGCATAGCATTTCGTTTGGCAAGCTGGATCTAGATCTTTAGCAGATGTTAGTTAATTCTTCTCTGCTTTTAATCTTAGAGAAAAGAAGGGAAAGTTAAATTTAATCTTATAACTGAAATTGTAACTATACGTGCACCTTCACCCAAAATAACATAAATGTAGATGTCTTGATTAGAGCCAACAGTAAAAATAGAGGAAAATGTTGAACAAAGAGGAAACTGGGAGAATAAGTTGAGAAAATTGCAATTATAAAAACAATATAAAAATTAACTATCTAAATAAACTTCTCAGTCTCAGGAATGACAATTGAATTAAGGTTACATGCTTCTTGTCATGTGGTGAAGAACACACTGTAATACCAACTATACTCAAGAATAGAATAGCATATAAGCACAATTATAACATGCTACTTATAAACTATATCTCAGAGAAAGTGATCATTTTCAAAGAGCTAAATTAGATAACTGCATAACTGAAAATGAAAATAAATTAGTTCAGGTAATATGTCATAAAAGAATAATAGAGAAGAGCTTTTCATAGAGGTTCTTTAAATGGATGAAAGAGTCAAGATACAGAAATAATGTAACATTCATTTAAAAATGACATATAGTCTGAACGTCAAACACATTTACTTGGCACAGATTCACAAAGTCCATTTAAACTTAGGCATCTGAACTGGAACTAAATGTAGACATTGATAAAATCCAAAAGTTTATTTCAAAAACCTCATTTTACCCTGTACTCACAAAAACTCATGGAGCTGACTGTTTTGAACCAGGTCTAAGACATCTTTTATGATACTTTGTAGGTGATGGCTAAAGATGTAGATTCTTCCTCAGAGATAAGAATGAGAGCAACTAGGTTTAAATATATCTAATGTATCTAATTATAACATTAAAGATCCATATTTGGGCTGTTCTTTTTAGGTCTCCTTTGCAGTAATTGGAAAACAAATAATACTTTGGAAACCACATATTTTTGGTGCCTTTTTTGATCCATGGACAAAGAGAGATGAGGATCCATGGACAAAGAGGATGATTACTTCTGATGATATCTGCATTAGAGGATGGAGAGGAAGGATTTAAAATACTTTTGAAAAATTAGTGGGTTTAATGCTTGTAATGAGAAAATGTGTACAACTGTGTAGATACTTTCTTTCATTCCATGTAAGGGTAAATTGTAAATGTTCTTAATTTCAAAATGTTTAGATAAAGGTTCAGTATAAAGACCTATGGACAGAAGGCCACGTTACTCTTTTCAGTGGTGATTTTTCATCACAAGTGTACTACACTTAAAAAAGTGGAAAACCAGAATTAATTTCTCAGTAGTTCAGAAGTTAACACTGTCATGGTTTACATTCAACATTCCAAAGAGCAGCAGACCTGGGATATTTGTATTTACCTTGTTGCTAAGTCAGAATAACATTTCATCAGATTCTTATCCAGTAGTCTTTTCAGTATCTTGGCATTGTCCTACAAAACTCATAAAAAAAAGAAGGAAAAAAGTCACCTTGCTTCATGAAGTGTCATCTCTGATGCTATCAGTCACTGTATTGTGCTAAGCAAGATGATTTTATGAGCTGGAGAAAACCCATGGCTCATAAACTCAGCAGAGGTGAGTGAGTTATGATAGTCGTTCAAATACGCTAATGAAATTCCTAAAACATCAGTATGGTACATTTGTCTTCCTAACATTTAGCTTTATTAAGCACACAGATCAATGGGAAGCTGTCTTGTATGCCAATTGTTTAGCTTCTTTAAAATCCATAAATTTTTAAACTGCTTTTCTCCCTGTAGCTGAGGAGAAATCTCAGTGGTCAAATTTCAAACTTTGGATGAATCTAAGGATTTTGTTGGTGTACATGGGAGCTAAATACAGTCTGTAAATTCTAAGAAGTTGTCATTGTGAATACATTTGTTCACTAATGCTTGTCCTAACATTATCCCCACATAATGTTTATCTACAGCTCTTGACTTCCATTAAATTTGCAAGTGCTCATGTGTTCCAGAATCAGTTTTGGAACTGCCTAGACATATTTCTCATTTCTACCCTTGTGAAGTGGAATATGATGTCATGGCACATATTGCCAAGGTACTGACGCTTTTGTGATTAAAAAGTAGCAAAACGTTTTCAGAGATAGAAGAATGATGATTTTCTGAGAGAGATTTGAAACAAATGATCAGAAAAAAAGGTCAAGAATTTCATAATGTTATAAATGAAATAAACTGGATTTCTATTCTGAAAGTATCAAATGACAATTTTAAATATGAATAATCTTTGTCATGGAAATATGTTTATGTTGAATATTTATTGCTTATTTTATCAATAAAGAACACTTAGGAAATTGTATAATGCTTTGTATTTGAATGTGATAAAATTGGTTGAAAAAAAGATTTAAGTCACTTTGTCCATCAGGGAACAACTTAGTCGCTCAATAATGAAGAAAATGCTCACTCTGTATACTAGCTCTAAACAACAGATGATGTTGTTCTGCATTTTGCAACACAAAATATATGTCTCAGATTAATTTTTATGAGCCTTTCTTTTTTCCCTGGTTTTGTGCTTTTTGGTTATTTATTCTGAGTAGACTAAAACCAACGACAGCAGCAACAGCAACAGCAACAAGAGCAACTCATGGAAGAGAGAAAACTGCTGTTTCCTAAGGAATAGATGAAGACCATGTAAAAATTCACCACTTCAGATGCCCACATCCTCTAATTTAAATTTGTGTTAGCTGTTCTTAAATGAAGAATATTAAATACTTCAGTAAAATTCTGAAATTATACAAGATCAGTAGATTAAAAAATAACCAAGTGACAAACCTAGAACAGTTGCCAGTGGTGGGAAATCATTATTTGATTCTTTTTTTTTCTAAATAATTCAGAAATAACCAAAATTGCATATTGTATAGTAATTGAGAGAGTCAACCAAATCCATCAATGAATAAAACAAAGACTTATGGATCACAAATAGTGCTAATTATAGTAATAATAAATAATAGAAATAAACTGAAGAGTCAGAAAAATTAGTCTGAATGACTTGGTAATTTCAAAGTAAAGGATCACACTCTAATAAAAGTACTGAAATTCAAAGAAATATATTCAGTAGAAATAAAAAAGAAATTTGGAAAGCAATGACTCTGAAAAAGATATAAAGATTATTGCAATTTGCTGAGAGTACCAATTTCAATGTTGGCGGAAAAGAATACTGAAAGGTGTAAAAAGGACGATCATAAGAGAAAAAGTGGTGATATTATTTCTGCTCAGCTCAGTGAGGCCAATATACAAAGTTAGTGTCCATATTTTTAAAAGATGTAAAACTGTAAAAGGTACAGAAAAGAGACATTTCCAAGAGCTGTAAAAAATTGCTCAGGGTGGAAGATTTAGAGCACAGTCTGTTTGGTTGATCAAAAAGATTAAGTGATTTGATTGCACTCATAAGTACTTATACAGGGGCAGAGTGCCCATTGCTAACGGGCTTCAATCTGGCAGAAAAAGGCCTATCAAGGACCTATGCCTGGAAGCTGAAGCCAGATAAATTCCAATTAGAATTTAGGCACATCTTTTTAACTGCAAGGGCAATTAATCACTGAAACAAGCCACCAAGGGGTGAAGTAGATTTCTCTGTCTGTGGAAACCTTTAAATAAAGAATGGTTGCCTTTCTAGGAGATATACTTCAGCCAAACACAAGTTATTGTCTACTCAAATAAAAGTTATTGAGCTCAGAAGAGCTCAATAAAACTGGGTAAAGTTTAGAGTTTTGTAATTGGAAAGAGACAGGATTGATGATTTAATGATGCTGTTTGACCTTACTCTGGAAGATTTTGTGGTGGATGTCCTTAGTAATTTCTGTGCCTCTTGCAATTTGTTTGCATGTAAAAATCTTGGGCCAGAAAACTCAATGTACTATATGAAAACCCCACATTTTGTCTGCTTTTGCATTTGCAATATAAGAATTTATATTTTGCATTTACTAATATGGAACAGTTGGTTTTACTGAAGACAATAAAAAACAATAAAGTTAATATTTTGCAATTGTTTCCAAATATACATGTATTTCAAATATATAAATACCCTAAATCTAAATTAATTTTAGCAGATTCAGATACAGTTCAAGTATTGAGAAAAATAAAATAGAAGACTGTAGAGTTCAAAGCGTTATGGGCATACGCACTATTAACTTTACCAAAAAATAAATAGCACCAGTTTGAAGTCAGCCAGTGAAGTCAATGGAACTGATCACACTTAAGTATGTATGTAAATCTTTGAAGAATTGGTGTTTTAGTTTTATCACTGTAATGCTCCAACATGACTTCGAATACATGTGGGAAATAGGCGTACAGAATAAAATAATGTAGTATTTAAACTACCACTAACAAATAAGGGATGTCTTTAATGAGATGGAGGTTAAGTAAAATATAGGTCTGGGCATCAGGCATCTGGGGATAGGGACAGCTGAGGCCATGCCGGGATGTGAGTGAGAGGCACAGCAGGGTGATCTGAAGACTGATCCTACTGCAGTGTTGCTGGAGCAGAGGCTGGTGGCCCAAGCAGTGGCTGAAATGGGTTCCTGGGCATTGGTCAGTGTAGGGGGCTGGACAAGGACAATCAGGGCTGATGGTGCCTGCAGGTTCCTAACACTCAGCAATTCCATACACATCGCCTCTGGCCCCTGAAAACAGGGAAAAAAAACCTTTTAAGTATGCCATTCATCTCCAGGTCCATCGTTACTGGGTAACCTACCTCACTGAGAAACAGGCTAAGGTTTTTCTTCAACCTTTTTTCATTGGCAATGTACTTACAGAAAAACCTGGGTTTTGATCTTTTTCCTTGCTAATTTCATCTGCATCTGAGTTTTGGCTTTCCTAACTCCACACTGGACACTTGGGCAATGTCCCTTTATTTCCACCATCCCTGCTTCCACCTTTTGTGTGCTTCATTTTTGCATTTGAGCTCAGTCAGGCAATCACTGTCCAGAACTTGCTGGCTTTCTGCCATATTTGCCTGACCTTCTGCAAGGAACAGGTTGCATTTGCATTCTGAGAATCTTGTTTCCTGAAGATCAATTATCTGTCCTGGGCTCCTTTGTCCTTCAGTGCAATTTCCCATGGAATCTTTCCAAGCAGATCCCTTGACAAGACAAAATCTGCTGTCTTGAAGCATGTTGCTCTAATTCTGCTACTCTCCTACTTCTCACTCCCCTCAGGAAACACCCTCTCCAATTTTCCACAACAGCCAAGTCTGCCATTAACCTGCACAACTCTGGCCAGCTTCAGGATCAGTAAATCCAGTGGCACACACCGTCCCATTGGTTTGTGGAGCATGTGAGTCAATAAATTGTCTTTTACATTCTTCAGAAATCACCTGGGTTGCCTGTACACAGACACTTTGCCTTTGCAGCATGTACTGGTTATTTTTCCCCATGAATACAAGAGACTGCAGCTGCGAGATTTCCTTTGCTGTTTACACAAGGCTTTCTAAACAGACAGTATCCCACTGTTAAATACGAAATCTGGAAATTTATTTCATGTCAGCAAAGATGCACAATTAAATACTGGCTCTTTCTAGAGATGCTATGTCTGAGCAAATAGTAAAAGTTGCTAAAAATTGTAGACTAATGAGATAACATATGCATTGGAGAATTGGTTTGCAAAAATTTGATACAGTCTAATTGACAATTATTATTTATCTAAAAGAATCTGAGGTTTTTATTCTAAGTACGAATGAAAACACACACAATTCAATGCAGTAAGTTAAAAAAATATTCTTTAAGGAACACAAAAAGTAGGAAGATAATACCAAGAGAAAAATAATGAGGAACTGTGTGAATACTTGCCATAACATGAAACTGTTCTACACTCCTACTCTGAGATATATATGTTTTTTTGAGAAAACAAAGCAAATGGTAAGTTCCTTCACATACAGCACCCAATAATAAAAAAAGTCTGTGAAATACTTTACTTATTTCAGCGTTCTGAAAATTATCAGATTATTATTCCTATTTGAATGTTGTACAGAGATAACAGTGCTTGCAACACTTGTGTCACTTATTTTCCTTTGTTCTGAACTTGTTTTGTGACACCAATTCATTTTATTCATTGACTAACCTAATATTTATGGCAATGTGAGAGCTAAATTAAAAAAATAAATAAATGGGATTTGGAAGTCTTTCATATATAAGGGCCAATATTGCACTATAAACACATGGAGATTTCACTTGTGATTCCTGTGGCAGGGGTTATCTTTCCAGCCCTATACAAAGGTATAAAGGAAGACAGAGGCAATATGACAGATATTGCCCTTGAAGGGGAGGGAAAGAATGCAGGAAGGAATACATCCTCCTTCACAGTATTTCCAGGCTGCTTTAAAGATGTAGGACTTATCCTGCATCCTTCAAGAGTCTCTCAGTAGATGTCACTGAAGTGATTTAAGAAATAAAATACATCACATATTGGCAAAGAAATATGTCAAAGTTATTTTATATTCAAATTGTATTGTTATTTTATATTCAAATTGTAATAAGACATTTCTGAAAACAAGTATGACCACAAAGTACGTCAACTGCATTCTGAGGTCATTTCTACTTACTAAATATATTTTTAAATTCTGAAAAATGCATAATGAAGTCTTTGGGGATTTCTAAACCAGTCCATACAGTTACTAATTTGAATACATAAACACTTAATACACAGCAATAATCCTCTATGTAAAAATGTATCTTAAATGCTGAACACGAATATAATTCTTTCCGTTAGAAAGGGATTCCAAATAGCTAATCTACTTAAATAGATGCTTTGTAGAAACATCTTTCTCAAAACATCTTTGCAAAACTGATAAGATTATTTTGAAAAATGCATTCCACCTCTAGTTCTGAAAGGAAATTTACATAAGAAGGTACATATATTGTCAGTACTCACATCTGGTTAAAACCATTCCTGTACTCATTTTGCAGAAAAGTAGTTATGTCACAGAAGATGATACACATGTGTGCAAACACATAGACACAGTGTTTTCTCAGATGGAATGAAGACTATATTGCAATTATTTTTCACATGGCTTACGAAACAATATTCATAGCTTTATGTCTAAATGAATTCTGCATACACCTTTTAATATTAGGATGAATTAAATTCTTTTTATTCAACAATCTCTTGGCTTGCATAGCAAATAATAACAATGATAATGTTGATGGTGAAAAATGTTTCCACAGCTATTAATAAATTCAGTTAAATATTGAAGATATTAGAGGTAAAATGTTTAAACACAGAATAACTAAATTAAAAAAATTATGAAGGATGGACAAAAAGATAATAGTATGAGTTGTACTACAGCATTGCTGCAGTTTTAATATCACTTCACCATTACAGTAGTTTAAGTACAGTACATTATATCTATATTAAACTTTCTAAAGTGCATGAGAGAGAACTGTTACTACACCTGTGAGAAGAAGGCTTGGAAAGAACATAAGATTTAAATGAAATATATTCACAGGATATTTGAAGAATATAGATTTTATGTGCCTATATTGCACCTATGACTATTTTTGCTGGTTTGACTAATATATGAATGATCAACTTATTGATTCTTACACTTTACGTGTTAACTCGGGAGGTAAGTATGTGATACTGCAGTACTATTTGAAACGGTAAAAACTCAAGATATTTTACAAATATTTAAGAAAAAATTATTATTTATTTTTTAATAAATAACTAGAAGTATCTTACTCTATCTTACTGGAACAATCAAATTTCTCAAACAAATTTTCAAAACCTTCTCTTTCAAACTTTTTTCTTTTGTTATTTTTCCTTTCAGTCTTTAGAGTATAGTTATTCTTGTCCTTACATCTAAGCGAGTACTTTTTCATGAATAATTGTCTTTAGGACAATATAGGTTTTTGCCGATGTAATCTCTTTGCAAATGTTAGTACTTAAATCCTTAGATATATCTCTAAAATAGAGGTGATCAGAAGATGGTAGATTAGTTGTGAATTCTTAAGGACAGGATTCTTAAATATATTTGTAATAGATTATATGTTTGCCCATACACACTGAACATTAGCTATTAATTATTGATTACATTTTTCAGTTTTACAGTAATATTATTCAGAGAAAGCTGAGGAAAAAAATATTGTATTTCTGAAGCAATAAGGCTCTTAGCATGTGTGGCACCATGACTGAAATAAAGTACAAAGTAGCTGCTAATTACTCTCAGACACAGTAGTTCCAAATCATTCAAGAACATTTGAGAAATACTCATATGTGTATTGTCAGGAGCTGCTTGGGATATCTGGTTAAAGCAAGTTTAGTTCTTCCAAAAGTGAATTGAAAAACAATTAAGCTTTTAATACAGAAAGTTGGTTCAAACCAAACTAAACCAAAGCAAAGCAAAGCAAAGCAAACCAACCAACCAAACAAAAGCAATAAAGGCAGTGGCCACAATCACTGAAATGTTTGGTGTTTTTCATGTGTGAAAGATTGATCTGTAAAGCTGTGGCCAGATGTAGAAAAAGTATTTATATCTAGGCTCAGACAAAAATTCACATAACATATACTTAGGTATTAGTCAATTTTGGGTTCAGAAAACTGGGATTCATAGTAAAAACATAAACCATTTACTTATTCAATGATAAACAAATTTTGCTAAAGAAAATACTTTATATGGTATCAAAATGTAATATTTTGGGTATTAAAATTACTCAAAACAAAAATTAACCTAATATTTCCTTTAGCATTTAATTAAATTTGCATATATATTCAAAATGTGCAAGCCCCTCTTACAGAAAGTTGTCTTCTTACAAAGCAGAAGACAAAATACTCCCAAATAGTTTTATATTCAGTGTTTGTCCAGTGAATCACATACTACTTTAGAAAGTCTGAAATGCGTTCTTTGGCAGTTGATAAACAAATACTGACAATATTTTTTTAATTTTGTCTAACTGATGATTAACTGAAAATAAATTATTCATTTTGACGTGCTTTATAGTTATAAAGATTTTAAGTGACAAATGTTGCCCTGTTACTTCAGCATGTCTGCAAAAGTAGTATTTGCATAACTATTATTTTTATGCAATATATCTTATCTATTTTAAAGCAGTACAATTTTTGCAGTTGCTGATAAGTTTCTGTGAAGGATTAGGTCATGTAATTGGGTTATGCTACCACAAAGGCTGTTAACTCTCTTAGCTGTGGACGGAGGTAAGGGCAACGAAGGTCAACGAGGCCAAATTTTCTGGTTGCCCTGGAATCCAATTTCATGCTTAGATAGTACACAGCACAGCAGGATTGCCGAAGGGCAGCCTTTCTGTAGCCCAGGAAATATGATGTTTTGTCATTACTTGTAAAAAGCCTCAGGCTTTGAATTGACCTGGCAGTGCTGTCTCCCAGGACTTGCTTGCACTTGCCGTGTCCTGGAGCTGATGTTACCTTGCTTTCCCTCTGAGAGTAATTGTCTCACAATCTGGTCACTATTTCCTAAATTTGCTTCAAACTCTATAGCAGTAACAAATAGCCATTCCATGAGAGGGGAATTGCTGGTGACACCAGCAGTAAATGTGGTGTGGAAGAGCGTGGATAGAGGATGATATCAGAGGTTCCAGTTTATGAAAACAAAGCACAGTGGTCAAAAGCTGAATCAATGCAGGAGTGCACCTGTGTGAGCCAGCTAAAACTAACTTCTGAGAAAAAGTAGAGAACAGAAAAATCGAAGCCCAAGGCAGAAGAACTCCCCACCGTTAACAATATATATTTTCTGACAAAAAGCTCAAGACACTGATGGTTTGTTGTAGTCCCCCGCTCCTTACTAAGAAGAGAACTGATCCTCTTGACCTTAGTACCCAGTGAGATAGAAGGGTAACATAACATCAGAAGGAAGGAATACATAGTAGGAAGCTAATATTTGCTAAGTGTTTTTATTGAGTCAGTGTTCTCTTACTCTCCATTTTGGCTTTTACTGAGTGAGCTATACTCTTATTGAAATTGTAACTGTAACTATTTCTTGCATTATTTTCAAATTTCTGAAATATGAATAAGACATAAATTCTTACCCCCATATATAGCATGTATGACCTTTTGCCCTGAAGAATTCCATGCGTGTTTCTTGTCTCTACCCCATGCAATTTTTTTGGATGTCTCCTTCCTAGGACTGTGGTGATTCTCACAGCTCCCAGACAACAGTTGCTGTGTACTGCTGAAGCTTGGTAATATTAATCTTGTTGACTTAAATGGTTATGTAACTTCTGAACTTAAAAGGACTGTACTGAGGCAATATCCAGGTAGACATAAGAAAGTTAGTGCTACTTTGTACAGAAGACAGCTTTCATTCAGAAAAAAAATAAAGTCCATTTACAAATTAAATGGACCCCAAATTAAAAGCTAGTCAAAGACTTTTAGTTGAGTAATTCAATAAGAGTAATGAAGTTTTGTTTTCTCTTTAGGAAATGTACTCTAGTGATAACCAAGATATACTTCACGGTAAAATTGGTTTAGTAAAGCACATCTTTCATTTTATCTGGTATGAGTACAGTCCAGTAGAGGCTTTTTCTGCATGGAAGGGAAGAGATTAGCATGTCCTTCTCTACTGACTGATTAAAAAAGTAAACAAACCTTAATATTGATATCTCAGAGTGAGAGCATTTCTACTTGGTCACATTCTTAACTGCTGTAAATTGAATTAGTTACAGAATGAATGAGCTATACCACCAGTCTCTATTCTAGATCTCGGGTAATTTTGTAATGCTATACATATGTAAAAAACCAGAAACTTTTCCAAACTGTGTCTAAAGGATTATTTGGTCTAAACACAAACAGAGAGGCCAACTCATCAAACAGTTTTTAATCACTCCTTTCTATAATTCTGTAAGCCAAAACAAAATTTTAATAAAGCTTATATTTATTTAGCATTTTCTAAATAAAGGCTTTAAACACTGTTTTTACTAGTTATAATGTCACAATTTTTAAATAAGAACAAATTAATTTCTATAGCCTCAGTGATTTTAATTCCGTGTTTTTAAGAGTAATAGTAGCTTGCTTATACTGTCAAGAAATGCATCAGTATGTTTGCCATAGAATTGTATATCCTTATTGGGTACACATAGTAAGGCATCTATTTTGCTCCTAGTTCTCTTCCCATTGTTCTGTGGATTTGACATTGTTCCAGTGTTCCCTTGTATAAAGTAGATTTTTTCATTCAAAGGATAATAAAACCTCAATATAAATAACTCCTTGTCCCAGCTAAGTTCAACACTCAAAATTATGCAAAGATAATGGCATAAGAAAACTCCCCACCAGCCACATTATATTCATCAATTCAACTATTATAATCTGAAGATTTTTCAATTCTTTAAGTATTCATACAATCAGGATAGAGAAAGACTCTTTACATTTTTGAATAAATGAAATACAAAAATCTGTCTGTAGTAACTAGCCTAGAGAATTTAGCTGGTATTCATCCCATCTAACTGCAACTAATTAAAAGTTCAATGCATCATCTAAATTATTTTAATGTTCCTTATAAATTAATGAGAATTAAGAATATTCCAAAGGTTACTTACGCGTAAGCCATCTGAGGATACTGTGGGGGTGACTATCCCTTTTTACTGTCCCTAGAGGTAAGACACGGACAGAACTTTCAGCTTTTTGATTAATAGAACTAGATGAGATGCCTTTTATTTTAGCACACACTATCAAATAATGAGATTTGAACACACTGTTGGCTGAGTAGAAAAACATTCTTCTCAAAAAATGTAATTTTCTCCAAGGCAAAATAAAACAAAGATCACCCAGAATTTCTTCCATTAGATAGAGGTGAAACTTGTGTCCAAAGGAGATGTTGCAGAGATCCTCACTGAAAGGTTGTTTTACATCAAAGGGTTTGTGACCCACATAGCAGGCTCAGGCCTGTGCTGTCCTTTGCTGGGCTGAGCTGGATGTGCAGCCTGGACTTCAGCACCTTGCTGTGCTGAGCAAATCCCTTGTCTGCAAAATAAAATTGGCCAGTAACAGAGGAGCTGTAGGCAGCTCCCACCTGGAACTGACAATTATGTCACCTCTGTGGCCCTGCCTTTACCTAGCAGTTTAGTAAGAAATTCTCATGCTAGCATCCTTTCTGTTTGATAGTAAAATGATGAATAGTGTTGTTTTCTTGGAAGAAAATTCTGTGACAGGTTAAAGAACCAAAATGAAGTAACCTTTTCCACAAATGGGGTCTTCATGGTGTGTTGGATGTAGATTGGAGATGTTCAAGGATGCACTTCTCAAAGTTTCCACCACTGAAAGAGATATGTGATAGTCTATATTATTATCCCTTTCCTTATAATGTTAGCTCTAGTAAATATAATTTTAAATTAGACTTTACAAAGTCTAAGTGTCTTTCTTCGTGTTGTCATAAAGCCACAGCACCTCGTGGTTCAAAATACATTGCCTAAATTTTATTGTACAAGCACAGAGAAAAAGACATTGTCTAAAAACTTAGAACTGTTCAAGAAAGTATTCAAGATATTTTATTTTCATAGAAACAGAAAGTTCTTATCATATGTCTCACCATTGCATTGTCTGAATACTTTCCAAGTTGTGTGTTAAGCAGGATATATAATAAAACATAACAAATAGTCATTTGCTCGGTGTTAAAAAAAAAAAAATAGGTCTGAGGATTGATTTTTGCAGTATGTACAGTTTTATATCTGTATAAAAGGGTTATCTTTATGAAAGGATGCCAAAACTGTGTTCTTCATATTTGCTGGTTCTGGCAGCCTTTTGACTCCCTGCAGAGGGTCTTACCATCATCATCTGCACAGAGAAGAATTACCCTTCTGGATAAAAAAAATTCTGTTGATTCAAGGAGCAATGCTGACTGCTCTGATTATCTCTTGAGAGACTTAAGTTGCTATTTTGAGTAGTGTTTGATCTGTTAATTGAACAGAGAGCATCATATTTGGTGTATTTGTAATACTGTCCACTGCTGAGAAGTGCACTGCAAGGGTTTTCAAAGACCTGATGACTTCATTCTCGTTTTGCAGGCAGTGGGTTTTATTCATACTGCAGGAACCAAATACACATACAACCAAAACAAGGTCATTTGCCTTTCAAATCTTCCCAGTGCACTGGTGACAGTAGAGGATATACATGGGAGTCCTCTGTGAGCAAGTGACATTTTCTGGTGTAAATACCTGGCTCATTCTGTGCCTCAGCTATGGTCCTTTTTAGGGCAAAAGAGTAAAGAAAATAGTAGGAGATATAGTAATAAGTGAAATGAAGTATAAAATTGCTCAGTATGTTGGCTATAAAGGGTTTAATGCTAATCCTATTATTTCTCTGCTCCAGTTGTTAAAAATTTGAGATTTATTTAGCTCATTATCTGAGTTTAGAGTTGCTTTTGCTAAAATTGAAGACATTAGGGTTTTACTAGCACAAATACTGAATTTTCTTAGGGCTTTCTCTCTATTCAGTGGGAAGATAATTTCAACTGATAATTAGATAATCTCTGTTGAATTTTCAACCTTTATTGCTTAACTAGTCTTGTTTTAGCCTGCTTTATAAGTAGATATTTAGGCACTGATTATCTCTCAGTCTAAAAGGATATATTTCTGACCATTTTCCTCTTAATTTTCAGGAGATAATGTGACTATTCTGGAGAGAATCAAAACACAAATTAATTTACGCCACCTCTTCTTTAATTGCACAATATTCTCAACCTTCTGTGAAAACACATTTTTTTAACCTCTGATTTAGAATTAACAGGAGCTGATAAAAGCCTATGTAGTTGCGCTCTCTAAAAGTTTTACCCAAGGGCATATGGATTTGCATTGTTCTAAATTGGTCTGGATTAATGCACAGACTGAATGGGAAGAGGCCTTAGCAACTGGATAAACCAGATCTTAGATACTTGCTGAGACCACATGGCAGAGATCTCTTATAAGAGATAAGAATTGTAACAAAATAAGGAGTAGCACAGAGAATCTGACTTCATTGAAATAGTGATACTTTCAAAATAAAGGAAAATTATTGAAGCCAAGACAGTTTTCATCTTTAACACACTTCAGCTCACGCCACCTGAAAAAAAGAGATGTTTGAGACTTTTCAGTTACAGCATGCTTGGATATATTGTTATTGTAAAAATCTCACTCTAATTTATTATAAATGAGCAAAATCTACCTCCTTTGAGATGTAATGATAGCTTGAAATATGACCTGTCAAAAACTAAAATTAAACCAAGAGAATGTATCTTACTGTTAAATTGCACTAAAAAATGTTAAATTGCTCAATTGTAATTACAGTATTAATTTCATAATGTAAATTAAAATCTCTAGCAGTTAAATTCCTCTAGATAATGATGATGTTTTTATTACTGTTACTATTATTTATTATAAATATTATTGTTATTAGTACTTATATTTTATGCTTCCCTGTCACATTCTGTGTTCTCCTTCTGAAGAGAAAGAAACCTCATTGTTTTTATTCAAGCTTTCCATAACATATTGAGTTTAAAGCCTTTCAGAATTTGTAAGGTTGGACATTAGAGGCAGATTCACCTCAAATATAGGTTCTTGCCAAAATATACACATATATTATTATATACGATTAAGCTATACTTTTATTCAAATGCACACAGAAAAAATGCACAATAGAGATCACTTTTATTAACACATATTATCGTATTTTAGTTTAAAGTTATGTAGCTGAGCTTCTTGTAATGCATATTTAACATAATCATTAAAAGAAGAAGATACTGCCTTAAAAGAGTGAAGTAAACAGATTCATTTTGAGGAGCTAGTTAGACTTTTTTCTAGTACAACTTTTGAGGACTTGATAGCAACCAGTAAAGAGGCAGAATATTATTTTCTTATTGCTGTTATCTTTAAATTGATTGAATTGCTGCTGAATAGAATGAAACATACAAGCTCTGAAAACAGAATATTTTGAAGCAGGCTTTTATGCAGTGTTGAAACTAGGACACTAAAATTAACAAGGCAACTGTTCCTATCCATAAACTTTATGTGAGGGTTTGTTATTTTGTTTATTTGCCCTTGATAAAAGTTGATAAACTTTTGAATAATTTTCTTCGGGGCAGTTACTAACAATGGAAAACATTGAGGGGGGAAGAGGGGAAAGAGAAAGAGAGAGAAAAAGAGAAAGGGAGATGCAAATTTCTTTCAGTTGATATTTTTACTTCCTGATGTTTTTTTGATTATCCAGGAATGCTGTCGTAGGCTGACCCTAGCCACCAAGTAAGAGCCCACCTGCTTCTCACTTAGTCCCATCTACCTTAAGATGATGCTGGAGAGAAGAGGAACAATGAAAGCAAGAAAACTCCTGTAGGTCAAGATAAATTCAGTTTCATAAGTGAACGGAGGAAAAGGAACCACTAAATTAAAAAAAAAAAAAACAGGTAATACAAAAACAGTCTGTCAAGAAGTGAGCAGAACACTACTAGGCCAGTCTCTGAGTACAGCCTGACTAGGAAATGTTCCTGGCCACTCACCCCCAGTTTTTATTGCTGAGCGTGACACCATACAGAGTAGAACATCCATTGGGCAGGTGGGGTTAGCTGTTCTGGGTGTGTCCCTCTTCAGAAACTTGCCCACCCCCAGCCTCCATGTTGGTGGGTAGATTGAGAAACAGAGAAGTCCTTGATATTGTGTGGTGTTCAGCAATAAAAATCACTGATCTCTTATCAACTTTGATGTAGTAACAAATCTAAACCACACACTCATGTGGCTACTTTTGAATAAAATTTATTGTCTCAAAGGAAAACCCAGCACAAAAACTCGTGCTGAATAACTCAATGGCAGCAGCTTGACATCACATAAAACTGATAAAAACGGAGGAATACTGGTGAGACTGGATGGTAAAAATCAGTTAATAGAAGGTGTGTTACAGAAATTTATAAAAGGTGAGGTAAAGCTTTCACTCAGAGCGTGGGAAATACTGCAATGTCTGTTAGTCTCATCAGACAAAGCATAGAAAGAAAAATAGGAAAAAATAACCACAGTGCTTAATTTGTGTGTTCCAAGAAGCAAGTGCTGCTGCTGATTTTCTTCACAATTTGATTTAGACAGGACTAGATGAGAGTTTTTTACTTACATTTTTCAAGCAATCTGTTTGCTTTCCTAAACAAATATATATCTGGATATCACATGTTGACAAAGCTACATTTAGAAGGACCTTCAAGACATTACTGTCATTGCACCACTGCTTTCTCATGCAAATAACTATAGAATCAGTAAGTGATACCAATTTAACATAATTTTAAAGTCAGCCAATCAAAACTAAACCAAATTACCTTTTACAGAGAGAAATAGACTCTTCCTGAAGGCAACTCAGTTGCATACTGCAGGACATATCAAATGAATCTCTCCAGGAAGGCACAGATGTTAACTGTCCTTTCTTCTTCTTAGCATAAGCATTCACCATCATGCTTATGGTGAGAGTGGCAACAACTTGGAACTGTTTGGTGTTTATACAAGTTATAGCTCATCCTACTTCATATAGCAATTCATATGCAAATCCTATAGTTACCTTGAATACTGAAATTGATCAAAGATAATAAACTTATCACTTGTAACTCAGCATAGCTCTGTTGACTCGAAAGGGGGGCTATATTGGCAAAGTTAAATACAGACATGTAAATCTTGGAGATACAAGTTATGTGAAAGGATTTGTGTCTTATGCTTTTAAAGTCTGAAAAATCAATGTGAGGTTTCTCATTCTGGGGCCTTCACTGAACAGCTATTACATTTACTACAGGAATAAAATTCCTTATTTTTAGGAATCTGCTACTCACATAAAAGAATAACTGCAAAAAAAATTAATTCAGTTATGCTCTCACTTGTTGCATATTCTATGGATTTTTAAATTTATTCATGTAGCAGTTAATTTGCCATTGAAGACTGACAGACAGTCAAGCTGAGCAATATTATAATTTACTTCTCCACTATGAAGCTCTCTGCAAGGCTAAACAAGTTGCCTATTTTAAGGTTTGTGTGGGGAATAGTGCTAGTAGATGGGATTTGCTTATTTCCTCAAGAACAGTTACAGGGAACAACTTAAAGTTTTTTGTCAAAAGAGTAGTTTTTCCTTCAGCTCAGTAGCCTAGAACTGTGTGCTCTATTTGTATCAATACATTTACAAGTATTTAGGGTCTTTTCAAATACTTCTGAAGCTCTGGACCAAGAAATTAATATGTGGTCCTCATGAGTTTTTCAAGCAGATCAATATACTGCAACAAAACATCACAGAAAACCCGTGATTTTAAGGTGAAGATCATCCTTCATTGGGGTATTCTGATTCCAGAAACATAGGTGAACTTACTAAGAGTTGCTGGTTTTACAAAGTCTTAGCTGACTTGCCATTTCAATTGGAAATTGAGTTATGAAAACATAAATTAAAACACGGTGTGATTAATTTTTCTCTTTTCCAGGCTTAAAAATTAAAGCTGTACAAGGAAAGGCTTCAGTAAAACTATAAAATCTAGAAAATAATTTCAGTATGCAGCATCTTGGTTTTGTGCATTTCATTAGATTGTAGTATCATATTACTATCTTATATTCGTATACAGAATATTTAATTTTATTATGCAGTGAAATTAATATGTAAATATAGATATTTTGGGAATTGATACAAAGGGTTATAAATATTTTAGCTAATATAACATTTGTGAAAGGCTTTAATGGGGAACAGCTATTTCAGAAATAATAAAAGTGTATGTCAATTTTGCCAATAATGTTCATGAAGTGTAGAACTGCATCAAAACTATTTCTCTATAAATGCAAATAATTTTGAAGATTTTATCATACATATTAAAATGCAAGCAATAACATTTTAAAGTAATTTTTGAAGGTGAAGGTTTGATTTTTCATCTTTCTCTCTCTCCCTTTTTTGTCTCAAAATTGGCAGAATTGAGAAGAGAAATTATTTCTTTTTTCATGGTGACTTCCTTGGAAAGCATTATTACTCACTGCTGTACAGCTATGGTACATGACTGTCTAAGAGAAGGCATTTCCATCACAGTGTTCTCTCCTTGAAGAGTGACTACCATAGAATATTATTGATTTGCTTGGTGTATGATGATTCAGAGGTTAGACAGCTCAGAGTACAGCTGTTTTAGAAACTTTATGTCAAGTAAACTCGAATATAATTCTGTAGATAGAAAAACTCAGGCATTTTCTGCCCCCTAGTGAAAATAAAATTTTGAGTTTTGTGCTTTATTTGCATAGAAAGTCTTCCTTTTTGACCCCAAACCAAAGACATACAAATAAAAAAAAAAAAAAAGGGAAAAAATTTACAATTGTTATATGTAATATTAAAGCTTCTTTTCAAAAAGTATTTCTCAAAAATAATGCACAAGTAGTCTTGTTTCCCATGCTTTAAGTAAACATAAAAATATAGCATAAAAAAACCCTCAAATCTTTTTTTTTTCATTATTTAACTCAGCATTCAGTAACAGAAGCCAAATATTTTCATGATTTTATCAATAACTAATTTCTCCTTTTTATTTTATAGAAGTTTTCCAGACAGAACTAATACTTTAAATGGACAGTGGTTTATCCATAAATATCCTCACCTAGGATAGAAAGGAATCCAAAAGTCAAGGAAAACCCTTCTGTTTCAGAGGCAAGGTGTGTTCCACACCAGCTGGGTGAATTCAGCATAGGCTATCACACAGGCTTCACAGGAGAGATGCTGAGCCAGGGGCAGCATCTGCCATCCCTCTGGTTATGCTCTGAGCTCTACCACACGGCAAGAACAAGGCCAATGCAAATGCAGGAGTTTGCACCTGCAGCTCGGTACAGGTACCCCAGCTGCGGCCTCAGTGCCTCTCTTGCTTCAGGGGCTCCAGTCTTCCAGATTTACTTTCTCAGCAGGCTGGCCAGAAGTACCTGGGATAGAAGCACCTTGGAAAGCTACAAAACTGGGATTAAAGAAGCTGCATACATTCAGTCAATAAATGTTTGGTTTAAGGTTAAAGAAGTCAGAAGACTCTTGGAACTCCTGCTAAGCCCTCACCTGGTCTCAAATGCCTCTTCCAAATCCTTTAAAAGAAAGACAGAGTTCACTGCCTTCCATGTGTCAGTTAAGCGCTGCAACTTTTGTGCTATGAACAGTCCATGATATTGTTTGATAGAGAGCCTTTTGGATGTAGCACAACCTCAAAAAATTTAATGCAATCATTTTCTTTTTGGAAATGGAATTCTTGTTTTCAAGCCAACCTGTAGTATCACAGTGACCTGGATGCTAAAATGAAGTAAAAGCAAATTATTCAAAACTTTAGGTTTGGAATGTTTGTTACTATATTTCAAAACCTCCTTGACATCAGGATTATTAAAGCATTTGTTTTTGCAATAACATTTGCTGTGACTGGGTCACACAATTATAATTATCCAAAAAAAGAGATAAAATACATAAAGCTGATAAATCTCTGCAAGTCTCTACAGGCCACGCAGCTGAGTTCCATAAAACTTCAATTCAAAAAGGTCAGCAAGGCAAACAGAGCAATTCAGTGCCACACAAATCATAAGATCTTACAATCATGCTCCTTGTTCTAGCAGCAAGAGATTAATAAAAACCTAAGTCTTTCTGTTGCAGTGATAAACAATAATAAACTATTCACCTCCTTTCATTAATATTGTAGTGATGCCAATTTTGATCCCAAGGGAAGCTATAGAAATGTAGGGAGGACTGATGAGAGACCTGTGAGAGACTGGAATGCTAATGGCTCAAACAACCAGGGTGCAAACTGATGATGTGCTCTGCTCCCAGGTGCAGAGGGCGTGCACACCCACTTCATCAGGCTACAGCTGGCTGTTGAACGAGATAAGGAAAGAGGCTGAGAAGAGGCAAAATCTGGGAGGTGAGGTAATGTTTTTTATCGTGCCTAAGTCCTCGCACAAACAGCTCAGCTGTGAAAACTCCCCTCTGGGAAAACACTGTGATATTCACCCTAGCCTGAATTTATTCACCCTTCCTGACAGCCCATAATTGACTCAACTGCGCTGACATAGGAGGCAGCTGTAACTCCTTAAACCATCACAGATTCCTGAAGTGTCCTGTGATCCACATAATTACATCATTCAGTGTGAAACTGCCTGCCCCAGGGGAGGTACCTGAGCATTCTCACCTAACCTGAGCATATATAACTAATGAAATTTATATTTTGTGGGCTTCTCTCACCCTTAGATCAAGCCAGTGATCATCACTTTGACCAATGGACACTGAAATTGCAACAATCAAATCTCATCATGAGGTCGATGGGTGGTGAAATCTTTCTACTCTTATCCTTTCTTTTCCTTATACATTTTCTGAAGTGATATTTCTAGTTTTTATATTGCTATATTACTACAGATAATAATAACTAAAATGCCTACATACATTACTTCCATTGCAACCAAATTGTTCTAAAATAAACCCTACATATATATGTTTACAAACATTGATCATTCTGTGTTGTTTCACTCTAATCTGCCACAAGTTATCTATTAACAAGAATCTGGGTTACTCTTGACTTCTTGTAACAAGACAACTCCTCCTGCCATTGCAGGTGTACTCACAACAGATAGATGCATGAGGAGTGGGAGGGAAAATAGCTCTAGCAAGAGAGCACAGGTGAGGTGTTGAGACTTCAGAAGAGAAACAAACTCTAGGTGACTGCAGAAGGAAAGCCTCTTGCACAATTTAGACATTTTGTAGGTATTTTCTCTGCTTTGTCAGTAATCGTGGGATGAGCTGTCTCTTTTCCATGTCATATTCCAGAGCCTCTGTTACAGCATTTCTGATATTGTCATCACAGATATTAAACACAAATAAAAGTTAACAAAAAGGCCAATACCACACAAAATGTAATAGACTTTCACAAATCTAATAATTCATTTGTTGTAGTATTAGTAAAGTTAGCCATTGGATCATATCAGCCCTTTATATGGGGAACCAAAAATCTTCCAGGTTCCATCTTCCAGCATAAAATGCCTGGACCTTCATGCCATCCTAAACAAAAAATATGAATACAAGAAATAAAATACTTTTTCTGTAAGCATTTTTAAATCACTGTTGCAGTGTTAAACTGTTAAAAAGTTGCCACACATCTCAGTGAAAAAACAGTAATGGCCTCCGAATGATAGTGCAACGTGTTTGTAGATCATGGAGAAGATTTCAGGCTATTAGATAGCTGTAATAGCTAATGTGTTTTTCCAAGCTTTATTCTTGAATATCTTTTCAAAATGTACTAAGGTTTTTTTCTCGGCTTATTCTTAAAGAAGGATTTTTTTTCAACTGTAAAGTATCAGATAATTCTTGTAAATTCTGTAAAATTGTAGCAGTATAGCAGTTTGGAGTACATAATTTTCTCTTGTAGATGCATTTGACCCTAATATTCTCAGAGGAGCAGTCACTGACTGAACCTCTTGAATAAAATGTATCTTTCCCTGATAAGTGCCTTAGCAATAAGTATTTATTTGTGCCATGGAAGTCTTGGTGACTTCTAAGTACTTAAGTCAAATTATTTGAAATTGCATTTTTTTTTTTCACTTCAGACTTCCTCTGTATTCACAAAAGGAAAAAAGTCCAAACAGAATAAAAGGTTAAGGGGAAGGGAACAGGAAGAGATAAGGAAATGGAATAATGAGGAAGTCAAGTCTCTTTTTTTTTTATCTGTACATTGGAGTAGACTTTTCTGATTCCCTCTTGTATTTTCTCTTGCTGGAGATTGTAGCAGGGACTTGTTTACTCACTGTGCATTACCAATGAAATATGGTTTATGTTACCTTTGGGCAACCTAATGAATAATAACTAAATACAAATAAAATGGTACTGAAAGAAAAGAGAACACAGTGTAGACCTAAGATGCAAGACCTACTGAATATTCTGAAGACATATTACTGCTGGTTTCTAATGTATTATTTTACTTCACTGTTCCTGTTCTATTTCTGCAGTGTACATATCTGTCCATTAATGGAATATTTTCATTTATTTCTCAGCATGACTAAATTAATCTAGTGTGAAACATCATCTTAAATATAGACTGAATACTGTTAACCAGTGGGAATGTTTCAATTTTGTATTTAATCTGTAAATGAAGACTAATGAAATAGTGTCCATTCCTTTCAAATAAAATAAAAATGCTACATTCAGATGAAGAGCCAGTGCAGATGGGAACATTCCTCAATCCCTTTGGAAATGACTCTTCAATGCATAGATAAGTGCATAAATCTGAGGTGGGAACAGGAGGGAGTGAAATTGAACTTTAGTGTCTCTCCTCCAGAGACTTTGCCTTCATCTACTTCCCAGTCCTTTACTTCCTAACCTAAAGACTGTATCTCTGTATCTCAGTCTTTCTTACCTTCATTGTTCATAGTAGGACACGTTTCGTAACACCTGATCACTGCAGGAATAGTTCAAAGAAATTTAAAATCCCCATTGTCACTTTGAGTACAGTCTACTTCCCTGCTTCTGAAACCTTCAGGACAAAGCCAAAGTGAATTGACACTGGATTAACACTTGCTTACTCTCTCAGCAAGACAGTAATAGCAAGGCCACAAAAAGATGCATCTTTCTAAGTGAATTAAGATCCTTATTTCTAAAAATCATAAACTTTCATTTTATGTTGAGGAGATCTTTGATATATTAAGCATAAGTTTGAAAAAATATAAAGTACCAAAATTTAGAGCTATAAAAATGTATGTTCAGATTTTTTTTTAAATTTTATAATACCGGCTTGTAAAGTGGTGCTAGATTTTCATATTGCAACATTGAATCCTGCCAGCCTGTAACTACAGTACATTTCTTATTTTACTTTTTGTAGGATACATCAAAATAAGCAAACATAGTGTGAAAAACGAGGTCCACTCTCCTGTTAGGATTAAAAAGGTTTAATAAAAGACAACAGGGGACAGATAAAAGCAAAAGGTCAGTGCTGGGTGCTTTGGCATTCAGCCAAAAAAGCTCACCTGGTAAGGACAGAGACACACGCTTTGCAAACCCTTCAGCCTAATGCATATTCATAAACAGTTTTACATATTCAATTTTTTCTCCAAACTATTTTGCATGTTCTGGGAACTGATCCGCCTCCTCGGAGCATGTGCAGTCGTCTTTCATTGATCCTGTTATCGCTCCCAGATTGTGGTTCCTGCAGGTGACAGGTGCTGATAGTTGGAGTGTCAGAGGCAGGGGCTGTTCGTAGGATGTTATCCAGTTCAAGCAGACAGTTCAAGCATTCTAATAAAACTATAACAGCTATTTTACTACTATTAAACTCAGCTAGTACTAGAAAGAAAGACCTTAGTCATCATTACGCAGCAATTTTTCCCAGCAAGGCTACCTCTATAAGAAAAGAATTAAAATAATACACGTAGTATCCATTGTGATATTTGCGAAAAGCCAACATTATGATGTGTATTTATCATAATAGGACCTTCTCATCCATACAAATAAAGACATTTCTTTTTAGGTACATTTTCCTGAAGTACCCATCAAAGTTTGTAAAGTACTCTAATGTCTTCAGGTTAAAAATTAAAATGCACTTAGTCTATCCACTTGCAGTGTTTGTGTGACACTCCTTGAAGGGTTTTTCTTTTTATCACTGGGGAGATTTCTGTTAGGGAAAAATGTAAAAACCTCCACAGAAAGACAGAACAAGCTGGCTGTGGCCATCCCATCTTTGAACAGAAGAGAGATCCAGTAGCAGCCCTACATATGCCCAGATGAAGGCTCTTCTGTAAGTTTCTCCCAACAGAAGAGAAATTGCTTTAGCTGGACAGGCTATTGGAATGTGCAGCTGGCATGCAGGGCAGTGGCCAAGGTGAGAAGAAAAGGTCACGAAATGTGCTTTACATCCGTGCAGCAGTTCCAGCTGAATTACCAGCTTATATGATAAATTAAAAATGGCAGACTTCATATAGCAAAACTTTATGTCACTTGTGATACAGACTACTGGGATTTAAAGTGACAATACAAGATTCAGGAGTTAATAAAACTGACAAAATATATTTCTGAAACGCACTGAAAGCACCTATGTTAGTAACCTAAATTTTGTGTCTATGAAATCAATAGGCAAACTCCCAGAGAAGTAAAGAGCAGAAAGCCTTTAATTCTTTATGTTAAATGCTAGTTAAGATGGGGAAATAGAGTGATAAAATGCCTTTCACATTTCTCTTTCTCTCACAACCAAAATCTGTATCACTCCAATATGCCAGAAAAACAGTTTAGAGAAATAACTAATCTAATCAAAGCTGGAAAAACAGTTCAGAGAAATAACTAATCTGATCAAAGCTGGGGAAAGCAGTGTTTTAAGTAGTGTTCTAAATCTCTACCTTTTCATGAGGTGAGAAAACAACCAAGAAAATATTCAGTTGTTATGTATTACTCAAATGATTCTCAGAATTGGAGGAGTGATTCAAAAGATTTCTGGATCATTACTGTTAAAAGACTGCCTGTCTCAGCTAAATGAACTTTTGCTTTTATTTTTATTCTTATGGAGCAAGTCAAATAATTATATTCATAATTGAATTCATATTTCCTTCAAAGAATAGCCATTCTCAGCACTGATAGCTCTTCTGGCCATGCCAGAGACAATTGAAAAAAAAACCTCCCCCTTCCTGCTCTACATTTAATCTTCCTATTTCACAATGAGATATTATGCTGAAGTACCATGGGGAAACAAGCTGGGTGTAAGTGATTACAAGATTATATGATTTTTCCTAAGTCCAGTTAT
This sequence comes from Grantiella picta, assembly GCA_013397955.1. Taxonomy (NCBI): domain Eukaryota; kingdom Metazoa; phylum Chordata; class Aves; order Passeriformes; family Meliphagidae; genus Grantiella; species Grantiella picta. Next base: position 402,412 of record VZRM01007403.1, on the reverse strand, counting down.
ATAGAAAAATCAGCAATCACAGATTTCTATTAAAATGAAAAAGAAATTAAAACCAACTAAAAAATAATATTACAGGTCATTACAATTTCTTTTTCTTAAGGTAAATTTAAAGAAGGCAAAATAACTGAATGTAGTAATTTTGAAGATTAGCTTAGACGTGTTTATGCTCAAGTCCAGAAACTAGCATTTGTTATGAAGTTCAGAGAAACGACATGAATCTCTACAGAGTTAATCTAAATCTTTACACATCACTGACATTTGCAGATGCATTTTCTTAAACTCCAATGACACTTTGTCACATTTTCACATACCAAACTCCTAGTGGATTATCTTTCTACAGAGATTTATTTGCCTGTTGAATAGCAAAAGAGATAAATACTGCTGGAAAAATGAAAATGTGAAATTTTATTATAAAAGGGATTGAGTAAGTATGTAGTAATCTTCTTGGACGTGTTTTTCTACTTTGAACTAACAAAATATTTAGGAACAGAAACTCACATGGCCTTCCTGTGTCTTTAAACATAGAAAAAATAGGCAGGAAATAACGATGGTTGCTGGTTGTTTCTTGGGCAGTAAATGTTTTCTCCCTGCAGCTCTGAGAAAGCAGGAGCGGTAAGCATTTGAATGTTGAGATATTGTCTGGGTTAAATTTTGTAGTAACCAGGAGAGGCCATGCCCAGGACATGGAGGTTATTCTGTACCACCTCACATCTTTGCTGGGAACAGGGAGAAGGGGTTCCTTCTGGTGGGGTAATGCTGGTTCAAAGCAATCACCTGTGAATTGTTTGCCTATCTTGTACACTTTGTTGTTAGTATTGTTGACGTTACTGATGCTGTCTTATCTCATCGCTGTTTCCAGCAAATTGCTCTTTTCTCAACCCATGAGTTTTGTGCCTCCTATTTTTCTCTCCAGCCATGTGCAGGGGAGGGGGGGAGAAAGCAAGTAGCCCATGGTTTGGAAAGTCTCAGTGGGAGGACTAAACTGGGGAGTATCATTCCTAAGCTGTGACACGGCCTAGTGAAAGCTAGGATGATGGTGTGTCAGGAAAACTACAATTTTTAATTGGAAAGGTTAACATATTACGTAAGCTGCAGATGAAGTACATTAACTAGCATCAGGCATGTGCATCAGAATGTTTTTAAATTTTAACTGAGTCATGCAAAACCACATTTATCTGCTTTTTTAGATATTAAAAAAAAAAAAGAAGAAAGAAATAGAGGGGATCATAACAATAGTTTTCCCTGGTTTCTACGTTCATCAGTGCAGTCAACACGAGGAAACACTTCACTAAATACCACATTTGTCAGAGATAGGCTGATTAATTAGTCAGAGCCTTAATCCTCATTTGTAAGTTTGTGTAAGTTGTGAGAGTGTACCATAATAAATCTTAAAAAACAGAAACTCGTGCCTGCAGGATGACACAGACTTGATATTAAAAGGTGTCTGACTGTTACATCCTTTTCCCTGCTCATCTTTTTTTTAAGCATTTTTATTGGCTTTGTGTATTGTAATAAATTCCAGATGGGATACTTTTTCTCCCTGGGAAAAATCTTCTCTATTATATCTGAAGGTGACTCAGGATCCCCTCCCTGGTATTAAGATATTCTTTTTTCCTCCCAAAAGCCTGCAAGTCTCTAAAGAATTCTCCATTCTACCACTTAATACAAAAATTCTCCCACTTGAGCATGTTGTTTTAGTAGTAGTGGCATGTAATTTCCCCCAATCCCAACTCAGTAATAGGTCATCAAAGCAAGAAACCAGGCAGGTTTCTTCCTTAATCATATTTTTCCTTCGCCAAAATGTTCAACGTACAAATTACATACACACAACTCTGTGTATGTATATACACACACACACACACTTATAATTAATAGTTGATCAGTTTTACTGCTCATCCTTACAAATAATGTCTTAACTACTGGGTGGTTTAGAGGGGTGGGGGGAAAGGAAAGAAACCCCAAAGGCTAAATAAAAGAAATACTTACAAATGTCATAACCTTAAAAAATTGCAAATGCTTTGGCTGAGTTTTTGAGGATGAATTCTCAAAATTTAGAAATTTAGAAAGGAAATATCTTCAAATTCTTTCTAATATTATAAGGGATAGCAACATACTGTTATTTAAGAGGAAATTTCTTGGATCCTTACAGAAAAAACATTCTTAATTTTTTAATGTCTTAATTTTGAATCCTTACAGAAAAATACTACATAAATTTAGTAAGACTTCTGAAAAAATCATTAGTTTTGACATATGTTGATACTGCAAAGTGCTGTAGAGACATTTGAGCTCAATTTCTGCAGAACAGTTAAGTTTGCTTACTCAGAGAGCCTTGTTGCTTTATCTAACATCACGGGTTTTGGCAGCAAAAGCAACAGGTTAGAAGGTTAGACTGGACCATTTACTTCATTAATCCGATTGCCTTGGAGACCTTAATTTTCCTTTCCACCACAAATTAGATTCTTGAGGCAAAGCTGTTGGTTTTACAACTAATAGTCCAAAAAAAGTCAGTCTTTACATGTTCTGGGGATTAGGGGTTTAAAAAACCTTATTTTGAGGCTTCAGTTTTATAGGGGTGATGGAGGGCATGAACATAGTGGTGTTATCTGGACTAAATTTCCTTCAAAGATTGACTTCTTGGTCTGTACTTTTCAGGCCAGATGCCTGAAGGCAGAGGCAGGCAGACCCTCACCTACACAACCAAGTGTAATTGCCCGTATTTTTTTCAATCTGGTGGTAACTTAAGATTGGTTGTTGTTGGTGTCACCAAAACTGTGGGAAAAATAAAAACCCTCCGACAACACTTTTAATGTTAGAGAGTCAAGGCATTACTTTGTTATCTGGCCAGATGTTTTCTGGTCAGGATGTGCCACAGAAATCATCTCATCCACACATAGTCCAGGTGTACAGAGAGAATCATTCCATGACACATGACTTTTACGGGATTTCTACCCAAATTTTATACAGTCAAAACCCATAGACATGTACTGTTTCAGAGTTCATTGGACCAGAGTTGAGCATTCCCCAGTAATCAGTTTCTCATTGGATCCGAATCTCCTCGCCTCCAGTGCTAATTAGGTATTCTTTCTTATTTTTTTTTTTCAGACCATGTGTCTCTGACCAGCCAGGGGTGTTGTTTGGAGCTGGCGTTCCGTTAATGGCTGCTGATATCCATTTATCTTTTGGGTTACCCCCAGTCTGTTGATATGTTGAGTTCGTCAGACCTCACCTGGAAGAACAATGCCCTGGAAAGAAACTTAAAATTCCTTTTCCTGAGGTAAAGACAAACAAAACCTTTGTCCAAAGTTATATAAAATTTTAAACTGCTATATTTTCCAACATCGGCACAGGCAACAATAATCTCTGGAGTGTTTCTGGAAAGTCAGAAAAAGTGAAAAGATTTCCTATATTCATCTGCTATCAAACTCATCCAGTTGCAGCCCATGCAAGAGAAACCCAGGCCCCTGCCAAGTGACCATCTGTGTGCTGAAAGCTAGACCAAGGGGCACGGTCTCTCCAGTAAGTGTCTTCAGCAGCATCCAAATTACCACGTAGGAAAGAACCTGTTTTTCTTTTCCTGGTCCTTGAAAGATCACTGTTGGATTTTGCTTTCCTGGAAAAAAACCTTAAACTCTAAAATGAAGATTTGGAGTTCAAATCCTGAGTAAAGTGTGCAAGATTTGACCATATGCTTTGATTCCTGAAAAAAGAGGCAACTTACCCTTCCCTTTGTGGTAAATACATATCATAATGCTGGCTTTTCACAAGTATTACAATGGATACTATGTGTATAATTTCAATTCTTTTTTTACAAAGGTAGCCTTGCTGTGAAAAATTGCTGTGTAATGATGACTAATGTCTTTCTTTTTGGTGTTAGCTAAGCTTAGAAGTAGTAGTGAAATATCTGTTATAGTTTTTGAACTGCCTGCTGGAACTGGATAACATCCCACGAACGGACCCTGCCACTGACACTCCAACTATCAGCACCTGTCATCTACAGAAACCGCAATCTGGGAGTGATAACAGGATCAATTAAAGAGGACTGCGCATGCTCTGAGGAGGCATATCCGAGGAGGAGCTAGGCTAAGCAGTTCCCAGAACATGCAAACTAGTCTGGAGAAAAGTTTGAATATGCATAATTATTTATGAATATGCATTAGGCTGAAGGGTATGTAAAAGATGTCTCTGTCCATACCAGGTGTGTTTTTGGCTGAATGCCAAAGCACCCAGCGCCATACTTCTGCTTATATCTGTCCCCTATTGTCTTTTATTAAACTTTTAAATCCTAACAGGAGAGCGAACCTCGTTTTTCACACCTTTCACAATAGTCACTTTGGTCTTTATGGGCCTTACAAGAAAGGGCATTTAGTACCTGGGCCATGGAGGAATATGGCTGTAGGACATGCCACCAGATCTTGTTTCTGTAGTCTGAGGAGGACAGAACACGTTCCTGCTCTATGCAGGAACAGTTCAGTTCAACAGATGACCTCTCAGAAACAAAAAAAATACAACTCTGTTTCCATGTGCTCTAGAATCAGAGTCAAAGCTTAAAGAGCAGGAAAAGACTGACATGTGAAAGGTCAGAACCTGAGTCCAGTCAATGACCTCACATTTAAGAACTTTCCCCATGCTGGCAATGTAGAGAGGGCATGCCAGTGAGGAGTGACATATTTCAAAGTGTTATAAAATGGTGGAGCAGGATTGCAAAATGCCTATAGTGAATGCTGGGTGAGCAGGAGGCAGGAAAAATATGTATCTGCTGCCAAAGCTTATATCCAGGTATGTGGAGAAAGAGGTGGAAAACTTTAGGCATTCCCCTGCAGCATCTCAGAATAAACAACCTACTGGACCATTCATGTAAGTAAATGCTTTATAAACAGGAACAATGGTTGTTGGCAGGTGGGGGTTGGCTTCTTCTCCAAAGGCAAACAGCAAGATTATGAGAGGACACAGTTTCAAGCTGTGCTAGGGGAGGTTCAGGTTGGGCATCAGGTGGAATTTCTACACAAAAAGGTGGTTGGACATTGGAATGGGCTCCCCAGGGTGGTGGTGGAGTCACTGTCCCTGAAGGTGTTTAAGGAAAGACTGGACATGGCATTCAGTGCCATGGCTTAGTTGACATGGTGGTGTTTGTCTGAAGGTTGGACTTGATGATCCCAGAAGTCTTTTCCAACCCAGTTGATTCTGTGATTCTGTACAATCTGCTCAGTTCAAGTAATCACAACAACTATGTTAATAATTTTATCTGCTGTATCTGAGTTTTGATTTCTTGTGAGCAGTTACACAACTTGGACAAAAATATAAAGGCATTTTTCCTCCTTTTTTTACAAACAAAGCCAAAATTCACTAATTATTGCCACATAGAAGCATGTTCATATTCCCCAAAGGTACAGTTTGTCTACCCAAAATGTGACAGGCACCATGGAAACAGTAGAAGTTATTGCAAGATGCATGAGCATTGCTGTTTAATGAACTAGAGTTTTGTTTTTGCCTAAATACAGAGCTTTAATACCACAACATTTTCTTTCTCTTACCCTTAGCTTTTTCTCTCTAATTCTGTCACTGCTGTATTTTGTTTCTTCTCCAGGGGATGTTTTCTCTCATCAGACCATCATTAATTAGTTTGTTTGTGGCATCAGCTGTCACTTATTATGAGATTTTAAGCTCCTGATAAAAGCATTTTCCCTTACCCTCTTCACAGCCTTTCTTTTAAATCCTTAATGTGCCATCCATCCATTGTTTCCTCCTAAGGAAATGAGGCAGTTATAAAAATAAGACTCTTCTTTTTTTCTGTAATGTGTGGGGTTTTGTAAAGAATATACTGTCAGTTCCTTCTTACAGAATCCTGTTGTTGCCAAGAAAATATTTCTTATGGAAGCAGATGCAGATATTTTATAGTTGTGGAGCTGGAGAGAGTATTAAGAACATGCATGAGACAAGTCAATATAAACCAAAAGTGAAAAGAGCAGCATAATTTCCACCCAAAGGTAGTAGTGGATGAGACAGACCATGGGTAAGTTAAAAGTACTGTTCTTACAAAAAAGAACTATAGACTTTTCAAACATAATTATACCTATATTTTAATTAGGGGTTTTATTTCAGATCACAATTTGTTTAAGAGCAGCAAGAGAAATAATTGCAAATAATGTAAATCTGGTCAGCTGCAGTACAATTATTCATTTTTTGGCCTGAATTACAATGATTTTCCCCATCTTCTAAAAATACTCAGTAGGCTGGATGTCAGAAAAGAAATAACTAGTGGGAGCATAAGTTTAAGTACTAAGAACATTCACACTTTTTAATTTATTTTTTTCCATACTTCCTTGTGTGAATTGTTAGTTATAATGAACTCAGGTTGTGAGTTATTGAAGATGTAATTTTTAAAACATCTTTTGCAAAATATCTAATGGATATGCAACATGTTGCCAGAAAACATAGGCATTTGAAACAGAAGGGCAGGGCACAGCTGCCAACCTGGAATATTTCCTGAGGAGCTGATACTGACATGTACTTTAGCACCTGATCTTTTGGCCACAGTGGCATGTTTTTTTTTTTTTTTAAGTGTGTTTTAGATCAGAGCTCACTCCTCTTTTACAGTTCCTCTATGATGTGCAGCTGCATTTCAAGAGAATAATGTACCAAAGAACATCAACAGTATCAAAATACAGTTGATGATATCTATCCTCATATCACATCAGAAATGCTGTGTTGATTATTCCTAACCAAAGTAAATAGATTATTCATGTTTTTCCTAAGTGTACTACCTTACACTGTGTTTGTGTGAGGCGTTGCTGCTCGCTTGCTTCTTTTTTAACCTGGATTACCTTTTAATACACTATATCTCTTGAGCCTTTTGGGCCAACAATGTATGAAAATGTTTCATGCAACTTATAGAGGAACAGTAGGTTTCCTTAAAGTCGTTAGAAGCAGCCAATGCTCAGTGTTTTTGGAAGTCAACACTGAAAGCCTTCACCACTTTAAACGCTTTGCTGGCCTCAGAGCTCTTTCTGCCTCTAACAAGGGAAAATCCACAGTTCTGAAAGAGTGGCACTCATACTTTCTCTGTGATATTTTCTGTTGTCTATGTAGTCTTTGAATGGGCTTTATTTTGTGAATGCCAAAAATATCTGTTCCTCTTCCATAAAATATCATTGTCTAAGACATTAGAAACTCTCTATTACGAATATTACTCTTGAAACTCAGTCCCTCTGAATACTCCAACTCTGTGTTGCAACATTGAAATCCTTTTCCTGGAGTCCAGTCAAAGACTAAGTTCTACAGGAAAGTCCATAAATTGTATCATGAAAACTGTCAAAACCAGCACAGCACTTAAGCCTATTGTGTTTGCACCATCACTGCTGCAGCTGAATCAAATCCTGCAGTCTGCAGTATATTTAAACCACATTCCTACCAACATATTTCCATTGGTCCTGCAGGATCACCTCTCTAGGCACGCAGGGATATTTCACATCCTCAGTCCGACGGGATGCTCTTCTCTATCCGTGCTGTCAGCGGTGTCCTTCTCCCTGCACAGCAATGTCACTGCACGGCTCTGTCCCACGTCCCTGCCGGCAGAGCAGAGGCTGTGCAGCAGTGCCGCCCAGGGGAAAGGAGGCAGCCCGGCATCGGACACGCCGTGCTCCTGGTTAATCCTAGGCAAAGCCTGGCAGCGGGAAGCGCGTTGCTCTCACCAGAAGTGGCAGGGTAATGACTAAGTGACAGCTTCTTTGAAGGATTTAGGAGCTGCCTAAAAATACAGTGGTGCTTGTTGGGAAAGACAGGTGTAATACTCTTCAGATACAAAGCATTACTTGGGTTAATGGTGTTGAAATGATGCTTGCCTGTCACATTTTTTTTTTCTAAATTATAACAGGATTAATATATTTTGAGAAGGATTATACTTTATACAGGCTTCTTGCTATTGCTTTTTTTTTTGTGTTGGCTGGGGTTGTTTTTAGAATAAAAATCCATACTTAAAATTCTATCCTTAATTGTTTCTCAGAAAAAGGTTGAAAACCTTAAGGTGCACTTAGCTTGCTACTTGGTCTCATTTAGTCTAAATGTCTCTGACATAACTGCCTCTCTTTTCAGCCCTCAAAGCCTCTGTTCAAAATAGCCAAAAGACATTTATTAGTATTTTGATAAAAATCTTTATCAGGAATATCTGAGGGAAAAAAGTAAAACAAACAAAAAACCCCAAAACCCAAATTAGCAAAACCAAAACCAAAACACAAATCAAATCATATTTTGAATACTATAAACCTTCTTCTTCACTTTTTTTTCCTCAGAATTAATTCTGCAAACTTTTAAGTACTGTTGGTTCATGATCACGTTTGGTACAATTCCACAAGTCTTGCTGCAGGAATGTATGATGTCAGTCTACTTCTTGCTAATAAACTTAGTGCCTATTCATGCTGCTAATGACCTCAATTTGCACAGCCATATTGTAAAGGGAAATTCATTACTGTACAATATTTTAAAGAAAAGCATGTGAGCTAGCTTCTGTTCTTGGGCTCACTCACAGTGTGGCCTGGATCCCATTCTGTGGAACTTGTTTCTGCTCTACTTTGCCCATTTTTCTAGTCTATTAAATGGAAATAGATCCTGGACTGGACTTTTCATGTCTTAGCGATGTCTAGGAGGTTGCTAGTACATACCCTGTCAATGAGAAGTTCAAGAGTTTCAACAAAAGCACCTGGACACGGGCCCAGTGACTCGCTCTTAAGAAGCAATGTGACATGGGGAAACATCTGTCGGCCTGACCAACCAGATCACCTCCTACAACAAAGCAGGGGTTTCTGTGGATGTGGTGCAAGGAGTGCATTCTGTTTTGCTGGACTAAGCAAAGAACTGGACACTGGTGCTCATAGCCTCCTCCTAAACAAACTGGCAAAGGTGGATGGCTGGTCTGTGAGATATGCAGAGCATTAGTTAACAGTGAGTGAAGTGGTCATCCATGGTTTTTACAGATGAGATCCCCCAAGGACTGATATTGGGCCTGACACTTTTCAACATCTGCGTAAATTATCTGGAGGATGGGACTGAAAGTACCCTCATCAAGTCTGAAGCTGAAAATAAACTGGGTAGTGAGGTGGACATACCAGAAGGGAGAGTTATGTTACAGAGAGACCTGGGCTGAAAAGGTGGGGTAGAAAGAACAGTGTGAATTTTAATAAAGTGCCATCTCCTGTACATGGACAATAGTCACAGAGACAAGTACAGGATAGGATCTGTGTGGCCACAGATCATAGTTATGGAAAGGGACCTGGGAGTCCTGGTGGACAAGCTGGACATGAATCAGCAGTGCACAACTGCAGCAAAAACAAAAGAACAAATTTAGATCCTGGGTTGCATCCATGGGGCCATTACTAGCAGAGATAGAGACATGATCATCCCACTAAGCACTTGCCAGGCCTGACCTGGAGCACTCTGTCCGTTTCTGGTCCCCAAAATTCAACTAAGATGCAGACAGACTGGAGAGTATTCAAAAGAAGGCCACAAGGCTATCAAAGGACTTAAGCACCTGCCCTATGTGGAAAGACCAGAGGAGCAAAGTCTTTTGACACTGTAGAAGAGAAGGCTCAGGGGCACCTCATCACCGTTTTCCAGTACTTGAAGAGTGGTTACAGACAGGACAGCTTCTCTCTTTTAAGGAGCCACACAACAAGGTTATGAAGCAATGGGTGCAAGTTATGCCAGCAGAAGTTTCCTCTTGATGTAAAAAAACCACTGTGAGACAAATCTCTTACTGAAACAATCTCCCCAGGGGTATGATGGGATGTCTGTCCCTGGAGGTTTTCAAGACAAGACTGGACCTGGTGCTAGATAATCCCATTTAAATTCCCTTTTCCAGAAAATGTTTGGACCAGATGATTTTTCAAGGTCCCATTCAGCCTGGGCTGTTGAGATTCGGTGTTTCTGTGATCTGGAGGATTGTGCCTTACCTTGGAATGCAAGGGAGGATGCTCCAGAGGAGAAGATGGTAATACTTCAGGGCATAAAAAGGGAAAACTAAGGGAGTTACTGGGAGGGGACAGAGTCTGTATCTCAAGAAAAGTTTGTGTGAGTACTGGGGGACAAAGGGGAGACAGCAAACTGCCTGACCATGAGGACTGTAAGGAGGAACATACCAGATACTGAAGGTAACAAAGCTCAGATTTCTGCAACCACAAAAGGAACAAAACCAAAACCACACAAAACCCAAGAGACCATATTGACAGAAACCAAGAAATAAACAGGTCATAGAGGAGAGCAGAAGGGTTCCTTAAGGTAATGATAAGCAATCCCATTAAGCTTTCTCTAAATGCAAAAAGGAAAAAAAACCCAACAAACTCATTGATAAATTTTAGTAAAACATATTTTTTTCTGGTGTTTCACAGCTCTCTGTGTCTGGTGGTTCTTTCTGAGGCACATACATGCACACAGAGACTGAACTACACGGCGGCTGCTGGGCTATCCAGATTGCTGGTTATGTCCGTTCTGCCTCAGTTCTGACCTCAGCCAATGGCACAGCAGGAAAGATTGTGAAGCAAAGATCATAGTCCTGTGGGTGGATTTGGTTTATAATGTTCCATTTGGCCCTGTTCAGAGAGAAAAAAATGAACGATTTTGCAGTATGACTGTTGCTACATTCTTTTTAAATAAAATACCTAATGGATTAGAACATGTGTCTAACAACATGTGAAACATGCACTAATCCAATCTCCGGGGGAAAAACAAGTAAAATAAAGAAGTTTAACGTTTTATGGGGAAGTAGAAGAAGCTCAAGATGTGCCATGAAAAAGCATTATCTCCTTGTGACCAATAAAAGCTCGTATAAAATGTCTCATGAGACAGCTAAGATAAAGTGTGTGTCCATAAGGCTGTTTTGCCTCTGGAAAATGAGAGATTATATTGGTTTGGTCCAGGAATAAAAGTTATAAGCTAACTTGTATTACATGACTTAGAAAAGGAAAAACAGTAAATAAATATCTATGAAATATCAGCTATTCCATATTCTCTTCTACAGTTAATAATTTATGCTTCTGATTTCTGTCTCCCAATGCCTGTGCATATTAATAGTATCCCTTTTGCCAATACTGAATTAATTTCCTTTGTAAATCGAGTATATTAATTGTATAGTAAGTATTGCTTTAATTTTTTCTATGCCATGAAATAAAACATATATCTTTATTCCATATATAATTTATAATTTTGTACATCTATTTCTTCTCATTTATTATCACATAAAATAAAATATAGTCAACATCTCTGGTGAAATCTGTTTATAGTCTAGTTATTAGCATTCTATTTTAAATATTTTGTAAATCTGGTTTTCTTTTCCTTATTCTCATAAGGAAAAACTAGTATTAACTGAGAAATTAAGAGATGATGATGAACAACTGACATGAAAATGCTAATGAAAAAGTGCAGTGGCTGTTTTTCAAACATCAGCGTGCTTTATTTTCTATTTAAAGCCCACAGCTGGCAGAAATAGTTATGACAATGGCTATGATGAAAAAACTTTTTAATTGTTAACTAATGTAAAAATAATCTCAGTATTCTTCAGTGCAAACAATGACATGGTGGATTAACATTTTGATGTGCAGAAAATTAATCTCTTCTTCCTGTTTTCCATATTTCAGCTAGATTGTAATCTCTGTTATTTGACTTTCAGTATATGACTCAGCCTTAAGAGATCTTTTCCCTGAGTCACTCTATCAATAGTCTTTTGAAAGACTTATGCCATTCATTTCTCTTTTGTCTACTCCTTTATTCTGAACTGAATATAAAGATATATTTAAAAACTCTAAAATATTAGTAAACTACAATATCCTTTTGAAATACTGTTGGTGCATATGTAAAGATAATTCTGCTGTTTTACTAGTTTGTAATATCAACCATTTTTCTAATTCACACATAAACCCCAGTGATCTTTTTCTCCTCGATACTTAAGATGTAACCTTTTTTTGTTTTACCTTTTTATTCTCTAGTGTAATAACTATGTGCAGAGAAGAGAGTAAATCTTTGCTAACATCTCACTTCAAAAGTTTTCAGAATTATATGGTGCTCAGGCAAGCATTATGAAAGTGGTATTTTAAATGAAGGCCATTTTTGAGACATTAAAGCTCCTCTGTAATTCTGTGTCATAAATTTCCATAAAGGATTTCTAGCAAAACCCATTGCCTTTTGATTTTTTTTATTGACGTTTTGGATTTATCATACAAGTTGAGTTTATCAGGAATTTCATACTTTTATAAAAAAGGAAATTTGGCACTCAGAAATGCTGTGTTATCACATCAGAAGTAGCAGTTCTTTGTATAAGTTGGTTGAGCTGCATGAAAAATATCTGAGTTGAAAGCAAAAACTTATAACTACACCTATTTCAGTAAATTAATAGTGCCACAATACTTTCCTGGGCACAAACAACTATTGCTACTGTTTATTTCACAGCCCCTGGCATGGCTTCATCCCAAGGCAACTGACCCTTTTCCAAAGACTATCTGAGAACAGTTCAGGAGGGAGTATGTGCAAAACATTGTTCCCTAAAGTCTTTTTGGAGGTGATTACTCTGTCACTCAGCCTCAGGGCTAGAGAACAGTCATAGACTCACTGATGTAGATGGAGATTTAGGCTCTCATTCAGACATAAATAGGTGCCTCCCCAAGAGAGTTCTCCAATCTACTTCAAAACCAGTCCATTTTCCCCCACTGACAATAAGGTAATTATTGGATATGTCAGACGTATATGACTTTAGGTGACTAAAACTAGGTGTAAGAATTCTTACAGCATTACTAAACCTTATAAAGATATTGATGTTTGTGCATGCTTTGACTAAATCATATCTGTTTTCTTCTTCAAAATAACAATGCATCTAATCACAGACCTTTTAAGAGACCAAGAAATAGTAAATTTAGAGGCTGTAGGAAATGTAGTAAATGATTGAAAAATGCCATAGTTATTCTAGAGAATCACAATTGAACAGGTTTGCTTGATTGGCTTTTTGTTTGTTTTCTTTCTGAGTTATAAATTTTAAAATTCTCTATACACTCATATAAAAATTCTTTACACCTATTGGTCAGAAATTTTTAAAAAATCTTATACAGAATAAACATGCTTGAGAGAATTTATAGAAAAATATTTTCATCTGACATTTCAAACTCTAGTTTTATAAGAACTGTACTGAAAACTCATTAAAAAACCCAGTAAGTTTCCAAAAGAGAGTTACCATAACATTAAAATTTTACCTGACCATGAAAAATATTATTAAGAAAAAGTAAAAACAACAGTAGAAATAACAAGGATTCATAGGGATTTTCACAATTTAAGGAATATTTTATCCTCATAAATGCAAGTTTTTAGAGATTTTACTTTAAGCAAAATCACAGAATCACAGAATCACAGAACTGTTGAGGTTGGGAGACACCTCTGGAGAACATCTGGCCCAACACCCCTGCACAAGCAGGGTTGCTTAGATTGTGGTTGCTCAGGACGATGTCCAGATGACTTTTGAATATCTTCAAAGACAGATTCCACACCGACTCTGGGACACGTGTGTCAATGCTTGGTAACCCACAAAATAAAAAGGGTTTTCCTCAAATGTTTCATTTTATGCCCATTGATTATTTCTAAATAATGAATAAAGCACTATGGATGTGGTTTGTCTATGTATCTTCTTCATTTAGAAGATAATCAGACATGGAGGTTACTGGAGAGTGTCAGGAGACATGCTCCAAGTTGCTGCAATGAAAGTTTATGATGAGGTGGAAGGAGTTAGTTGGGACCAAAACCACTTAATTAAATGCAAATAATATTTTCCCACTGATAATTTTCCAGTGCGCAAAATTTTGTTTGTAAAACAGAGAAGTAAATGTTACCTTATTGGTTTATATTTATAAATAGCAGAATCTGAAAATTTTATCTAGTGCAGATTTAACTACATGAGAAAATAATGATATACTCTCTAGCCATCTGACACAGAAAACACAGATTTTTAATAAATTAACTGCACATGAGATTTAAAAACCAAATAATTACCTTTTCCTTTTCTTTTCTTCCCTTCTCATCCTGCTCTTAGAATCCCAGAAAGAAGTCAGAATAATTTCTCTTTATCACTGTGGGGAATGTTTTTCAGTTCCTGTGTCATCTGCTCTATATCTGCCAAGCACAAATAATATTTTGCTATACATTTTGATAAATCAGAGAGAATTAATTAAGTTTTGTCAGCATTTGCTTTAAGGAACAGTGTGTTCCCATCTTTAAAAGTACTCCTATTAGCTTATAGTACAAAATACACATTTGCTTGAGGTTGGGTTTTGTTTTGTTTCTTAATTATTGGTTTGTATTATTAAAAAAAAAAATTAGGTATGCTTGTAATTCTTTTAAAAATAAAGTTATGACAATCTTACATGTTGACGTATTAACCACCAGGCGGAGCTCTAACCTAGGAAAAGAAAGAATCATTTTACAGCAAGTGCAGGCAACAGCGGCAATATTTTTTCATACAGCAAGCTAAAGTGAAGAAAAGAAAAATTAAAAAAAAAAATTCAGCTGCATACTTTACCAATTACACCTGTGCCAACTCATGTCTTCAGGACCTGTTTTGTCTGTAACTCACATTTGCAGTAAAGTGCTGTAAGAATAAAGTTCATTGCAGGAAAGCAGCACAGTGATTTAAATTAACATGGAATTATACTGCAAAAGACTGAAGATTCTACTTCAAAGAAAGTACAGTTAATGAAAATGGTGCTTGATCCCTCAAGTGCTCTGTGTTCAAGGATCCAAGTTACAGATAAAAGAAACTGACTTATAAATTGTATAATGATTAAAAGAACTGAATAAATCCTTAATAATACACATTTAATTGCCCTGATTAGATAGAGAGACTTCTACTTAAATTTGAAAGTTGAATGACCTATTTTAGAGGGCCATCTAATGTTTAAATAAACTAGGCCAAATAGTGGTGATTGACATTTATAAAAAAATTATGTGTTAATTAGTTGGTTTATTGTCTTTATAATATAGTCTTGTGATTATTTAAAATCTGATATGGAACTGAATTGGAACTGAATTTGGAACTGAATTTGGAACTGAATTGGAACTGAATTTGGAACTGAATTGTTACACAATACATTACATTCAAGTTGCTCTTGTTTTTTGGATTCTTTGTATGTTCTTTGTTTTTCTTTTTTCGCAGAAAACTTCTGCTTATTCACCTATGTTCCTTTAGTTTGACCAATGGGCAAATTATATTGTGTTGCACTTGTTCTATACACATATGAGGAGAGGACCGAGGAGAGCTTTGGACTTTTAAGGTCGATTTATGCACATTCTGACAACGAGTGTACATTCAGTCCCATCTCTTCCTCTTTCATTCTGCTAACATCCTGACACTCTCCCTGAAAGCAATCCTGAACTTAGGTGTTGCAGACACTTTAGTGGCTTCATACATTTGAATGATGTATTGTAGTTTATATACATATTGTATCATATTGCTCCCAAGTAAATTTAAATGCTTGGTATTCACCATGACAAATCTGTTAAAGAAATTCAGTAATAACAAAATTTTGCATTAGGAATCACCTAAGAAGAAACGTTAACTAAGACACCTTCCTCTCTATAGCCTGAGCAAAGTCCGAGTATTTTAATACTAATTAAGCAGAGAAATTACATTTTAACATTAATTTAAAAAATACAGCTTCTATCTAAATTGAGCTTATAGAACTGACAACTAAACAGTAAAGCTTCTGCTGCCATTCACTCTGATGTGGAGAGAAACCGTGAACATCGAACATGATTACCTGCTTTAGTTCACAGCTTTGAAAACTGACATTGAATAGATGAATTGTGATACAGAGACAGAATAAAATGAGGCAGTTTTATTAATCAAAGTTTTACCTCAGACTACACATTATTCTGGAAAGACTATATCTTGTAAAATGTTTTGATGATTATGTCAATAACCTTTACCTAGTTATGTGTTCTCTTGGAGCAGGACTTCATTGCTTCCCTGGACCTTTGTGGTCCCAGACTGTCAGACAGACTCTGTAGCACGTAACCTAAAATTATAGTAAGAAGCTGATTTCTGGAGTCTCAGTATGAAGAAGCCACAAAAGAAGCCTAAGACCGTCAAGCTGTGCAGCCTGTGTGAGGCAGTGCAGGACCTGCGGCATTGTTCACTGCTTCCAATCTGTATTGAAGAAAAATCATGATGCACAGCAGCACACTGAACCCAGTCAGAGATTTTCTGAACACTTCTTTCAATCTCCTAATGACTTGTGGGAAAATACTTCAAGCAAGATACTATAGTCTTTGTGAAACAATGTTTTTTATTAAAATTCTCTTTCATCATGTTTCCACAAATAGCTGTAGTTGTCAGATCTCCACTTCCTCTCTGTCCTCCATTTGGATATTATTTCTAATCATTTTTTGATGTGTAGATCACAATCAGATATTCTTTCAAAATCTCTTTGTTAGCTTTTTAGTTATGCATGGACTCATATGCACTCATATATATAATAGGTAAAGACAGTTTAAATTAACTGATGTCATCACCAACGGAGACAATTTAAATGGCACAAGGCCAACTATTTTCCTATTGCCTTCACTCTGAATGAGGGAATGGCTGAGACTGTTGGTCATGAAACTCTGTTACAGATCCCAGGTAGATGTAAAGAGAGGAGATAGCACATCAAGCAGATTTGAAGGAAGTGAGGGAACTTTTGAAGGACCTACTGAACCAATTTATATCCAGAAGATGCTGCAAATATCAGATTATATTATAATACTACATGCCAGACTGTGCCATGCATCATCACATCAAGTAATACTCCCTGACAACTTTGCCTTTAATTTCTTGTGAAGTCATGCATTCTCTCAGTGAATTCAAAAGAAAATTATCAGCATAAGTTCTAAATAGTTCATATAAATACTGAAGAGATTCCATTCTATGGCTGAGTGAAAATGATGCTGCCGTGTGTTTCCATCAACACTCAAAAAATAATTCTCCAGGGACTATAAAAGAACAGACAGGAGTTCTGTATGACACAGACTCACGTATTTGCATGGCTTCCAGTGATACTGAATTTTAAAATGATTTCCAAATTGTTATCGTCCAGAGGTGCAGCATCTTAATGATTTCATGGTTGTTACTTCTTTTACAGAATATTACACCCACAGCTTCCCAAATATAAATCAATAGAATATATTTGTTTCTAATTTGGAATGATGTGAGTACGTATTGCAAACTAACCTAGGTTAAAAAAGACTGATTAAAAAAATGCAATTTTTTGCCAATAAAAATAGGTATTTTTACCAAAAAAAAAAAAAAAAAGGAAAAAGAAAAAGCATTTACTTTTATGCAAAACCCCAAATATTTAAGTAATTTTAAATAATTGATTGTATTGAAACACAGAGAAAATAATCTCAGCATTAACTTTTTTACTTTGCAGTCTACGTCCCTTTATGGATCTTTTTTTTCTTTACCCAAACTCAAAATCCATGTGGTTTTTTAACAGCCTTTTTCTTGCAAGTTTTAACTTTGGCGTCTTTTAGTATATTTCTACCAATCTATGATTCAGTATCAATGATATCCCCTACTCATTCCATTTGAAATCACAAGATTTGCTCAAGGTTTTGCAGAATATGTTAAGGGCTGAAACAAGTCCAGTAAGTACATCAGAGAATGGGAAGTAGAAAATCTTCTTTTAAAGTTTCACAATGGAAAAGTAATATGTTTTTCAGATTTCCAAAGACATGTAAAATTCACACCTGACTGTACTTTTTTCATTTCCCAGTCAAAGATTCAAGGCTTTCTTTCCTTGGAAAATTTCAATTTATTCCAGTGTTGTTAAGATGTAGTAGGAAACTATGATAAAATGCTCCAGTATAAAATAGTCTGAAATGTGACATTAATAATTTCACTTAAAATCCAGCTTGTCTAAGCACTTAAACTGTACTGTTAGTAGTGGAAATTATTACTAGTAGATTCTAGTAGATCTATTATAGATCTGCTATTCTAGTAGATGTGGCCCTGAGCTAGGACACACTTTGTAAACTCACTCAGCTGTGGAAATACTGTGAGAGACATTATTTCTGAATGCGTTGTGTTTGACTGCCCTTGAGAACAGATTCGCTGTTTGTCCAGTCAGCAGCCTGCAGGTACAGATGAAGGTCATTCCTAAAATATGTGGCGTTCTATATGCCTTGGAGTTTTTACCATCTTCACAAAACACATTCACCTTAATTTGCTTGCAGGCATGTTCTGGGAGAGTGTCCACAGGGCTGCTTGCAAAGCCATGGGTCATTACGAATGGTATTGACATCATAATTTTGTCTTCTTCCTCCTTGTGCTTGGCAAGGTTACACTTTTGTGCTGATGCTTTTCTCTGCTGCCTCCACTCTCTTTGTCATCATTATTCACTGCTACTTTACTTTCTCTGGCAAATATGGAAGAGAAAGAAGGCAGGCACATGGGATCTCTTTATTTCTAGAGATGAGTTATTTCAGAGAATAAAGTAACTCTATGAGGTTACACACCCCATGTTTACACCTGGCATTTAAATTTGTATTGGTGCTTACTCCTTACCCAAGTTTTCAAGTTTTACTACATTCCTGCCTTAAAAAAAAAATCGTAGAGGACAACAAAATAAAAGAAAAAAGAGAGATGAGAGAAAACATATTATTAACACTATTTATGCCTTTCTATGGATTTCATGCACACATTTATACCTATGTCACTGTTTTTCCATATGCATGAAGTTCCTGCAGACCAAGATTTGTGCTTATTGGGGCCCAAAAGCACTTTGTCTTGTTCCTGCTTCTGCAACATGTATTTTTTATAAACATTGAGATGCAATTAAAAAAATAGGTGTTATTTAAATAATCTCATGTATTTTAGGGATGCTTTATATCTAGAGTATACAAAATAAAATCAGAACTGTTGCAGTGGTGATTTTGTAGCACAAAACTGATGGAATATAATGGATATTTAAGGTTTTGGCCTGTGAGTACATTCAACCACAAGGATGCTTGAGTTAATGTTGAACTGTGTAAGGCAGTATGATCCCTGATGGCAGCATTCATATTCTGCACCTGGACTGGGGCAATACAAGAACAAGTACAGGCTGGGTGGGAATGGAGACTAGTCCTGGGAAGAAAGACTTGGGAGTGTTTGTGGACAAAAATTCAGCAGCACTCAGCAATGTGTTCTTGCAACCCAAAAAACCAACTGCAGTCTGGGCTGCATCAAACAAGGTGTAAAACCACCCAATGTGCTGCATTCAGCTCTGGGGTCCCTGACATGAGAAAAGACCTGTTGGATCAAGTCCAGAAGAGAGTAACTAAGACACAAAGGGCTGTAAGACCTCTCCTATGAAAATATGCTGAGGCTGGAGAACACGAGGCTTCAGGGAGCTCTTAGAGCAGCCTTCCAATACCTAAAGGGGGCCTTCAAGAAGACAGGAGAGGGACTTTTCACAAGGACCAGGGTAATGGCCTTAAGATGAAGGAGGGTAGATTTAGCCTAGATATTAGGAAGAAATTCTTTACTGTGAGGTCGGTGAGGTCCTGGAATGGGTTGTTCAGAGAAGTAGTGGGTGCCCCATTCCTGGAGGTGTTGAAAACCAGTTTGGATGGGGCTCTGAGCAACGTGGTCTAGTGTAAGGCTGGAGCTAGATGATCTTTAATATCCCCTTCCAACCATAACCATTCTATGATTCTATATTGATATGTTATATAATCTTCAAGTTACAGGAGACATGATTTATTTACAAATAGGTATTCTAGCCACTGAGTCCATAATGCTTTGTTTTAAACTGTAGTGTGAAGTATTAGTAAGTGTGTATAAATAATCCATTACATTAACAATAACAAATTACTCAAAAATGTCAGAAATTTATTTGAAATATACAGCCGCTTTTAAAGGAAAGCAACAGTGATCTATACAGGAAGAAAGTATATGACTTTAAAATTGTATCATGCACACACACAGATTTTGAAACTGGTTATTAAATTGAATAGAAACCTAATAATGAAAGTCATGTAATGAGCTGCTATTGTTCTGCCAGCTTTACCTTAAATAATAAAAACACCATTATATAACCTCTATTTCTTTTGTCCTGGGTAATTGGTGACTATCCCTTTCATGTTTAAATTCAAACTTAGAGAAATAGCCACAAAAAACCAAAATTCCTAGCAACTGAAAGCACTAATTTAATTTTCATTCTTTAAAACAGTAAGACTCACTGCTGTGTCCTGTTTTAAAATAATAAAAGAGGTGAGTGGTGCAAATTGAGTTCATGCTTTCATCTTGAGGAAAAAAAATGGATGTATTCTTCAGCATTCTTCAGGACATTTCACTCCTTTTCACCTTTTTGTACATGATTTATATGATCTCTAAATGAATATATTCTTACTGAAAGATGCTAAAATAATGACAATAATATAGAAATTTATCAAAACACGTCCAAATCAAATAATTCTTTCTCATTCTTTCTTTCCTGTTTTCTTGGTTTGCTTGCAAATTGTTTTTGTGAGAACAGTTATTGATATCACATACAGGATGTGCCAGAGGTACCTAGAGATTGTTTAGTTCAGTTTTCTGAAAGAAAGTTTTAACAACCATTTTTTTATAGCTAGTTTCCTTCAGAAGTACAGATAAAACTTCTGTGTGTGCACAACTACAAGAACTGATGTATGGTGTTTATTTAGTAGTGACATTGCATTAGATGCAAAACAGGAGAGTCAAACTTCCAAAGTTAATCAGAACATGTGGAACTGTTGTTAGTGAAGGGATAATAATGATTTTTGAAAAAATATGATATATAACTGGATAGGTTCATAAACACAACATTTTAAAGGATACTATTCTGAAAATCATCAACTTTTCAAAGAAGACAAAGCAGTAACTCCTTAGTATCTACTTTCAATTACTGAAGTGTCAGTGCTGTGAAAAATATAGACTATAAGTTTAAAATTTCCAGCTTCAATAGCCATTACCTGTTATTAAGGATTAGCACAATTGGGGAATTAGGGGTTTGTATATATATTAGCAAACAGGGAGAAAGCATGTTCTGTCAGTGACCTTTGTGCTTTTTCAAACATACTTTTCCTTTTGATAAGTAGGGGAGGAGGCAAATCAAGAGTCTACTTTCTGTCTGTGGTATTTAGGATATACCACTGCTTTCAGCTCTTCAGACTTAACTTTTTATTAACACATAATGGTGAAAATCTGTTTCAGAAAGTTCTCCTTGTGCTGTCTTGAAGGAAAGGAGCTGTAATTCTTTGGGTGGGAAGCAGCTGCACGGGCTTCACCACCTTAGTGTCATAAAAAAAAAATCAAAAGAACTGCAAATTCACTGTTGACTGTCAAACATGACTTGAGCAGTTGATTCCCAGTGAAGGAAAGAAGTTCACTATGACAGGTGTGTAAAATTTCCCACTCACGCAGTTCATTTGTATTTGACCTTATCTGAAAAATATCCCTCATGTAAACTATGTGACTGAATGAACTTTTAATACTTTTATTGAGTTTATCAAGTCACTTTGTTAAGCTAAAAAGATCAGATATTGGTAATCAAGTAGAAGAAATACATTGTTGTATCCCCTCTTCCAAAAAAAAAAAAAAGAAAATTAAATTGATTTTTTTTCCTTTATATGACTGTCAGTGACAAGAAAACATTGTAAAAACGTTGACCTAATAGACATTCAGGACAGTGCCTTCAAAATTTCAGGCTTTCTGTTCCTGGAGTGCTCTCTCACAACTTCTTTTGTCAGTTATTTTTCATTTAGAAGAAATATTTATCCTTAACTCAAAAGATTATTGAATCGTATAGCACAATGTTGATGAAATGCACTCGTTAGGAAGGAAAAAATCTGCCTCAAGTGTCAGTGAAAATGCGTGTCTGATACAACTCAGTGTTAATCCCCAGGTTAAATTAAGGATCTAGAGTCATGTGTTCCCAGCTCAGATTAAGTCATCAACTGGAATGCTTCGCATTGAAAGAAGTTCTAACTAATATCCTGCTGATGAACAGACAACGAGTAATGAACTGACTGCAATCCTTCATTCTCTGTCTGACTGTGCCACTTTTAAGAATGAGGCAGAGAAAAGGAAGAATGAAATCGAGACTGGGAAGAATGAAGGGGTAGAGGAAATATAGTTTAAGATTTAGTTTAATTTCTTGTTATACGGTTCTGAATTTATCAGCAATAAATTAAACTAGTTTCCCCAAGCGAGTCTGTTTTGCCCTTGACCAAAACAGTTTTGATAAGACACCAATGTTTTAGAACTTGCTGAGCAATATTTATACAGCATCAAAGCTTTTCTTTTTTCAGCTGTTCTCCCTTCCACCAAAAAGACTAGACTGGAAGTGCAGAAGAGGATGGGAGGGACACAGTCAGGACCCCAGCTGACCAAAGTGATATCCCGCAGCATGTGCTCAGCAGTAAATCTGGGGGAGAGTTTTCCAAGGGTTACCATTGCTCAGGAAGTGACTAGGTATAAGTTTGCTAGCGGTGAGCTACTTAATTTGCATTAGTTGTGGGGGGTTTTTTTGTTTGCTTTTTTTAAAAAATTTCTTCTCTTTCATCCTTCTCTTTTACTTATTAAATTGTCTTTATCTTCCCCATTCTCCTGTGTGACAGCAAGTTAAGTGGCTGTGTGGGACTTAGCTCATCTCTCAATTAATCCACAGCCGTGCATCACTTCATTTTATTTCCATTGACTTTAATCCGTTATTTAATTGAACTTCCTTATAACCAAGTCTAGACATAATCTATTTAAACTTGAGCCAATAATGCCAGACTGTGTATTGACATTTGACTAATAATTACCATTTATGCTTCTCTGTTATTAATTAATTTCTTAGAGGCTTTCTAACTGCTCTCAAAGACCTGATTTTTATCTGAGCTTTTCTTTCAGAAAAAAATACTTATATCCTTCTTCAGGTCAAACTTACTTTTATGTCATTATTGATAAATGAGACCTACTACATAGACAAAAGTACTCGTGCACAATGAAAGCCTGTGGTAATATTGAAACACTGTGTTGAACCTTTTTACCAATTCTATACCCAAATACACAGAAACTTCAGAAGTAACATGTTAACAGAAATGTTTCTTAGTTTGCTTTTCTTTTAGTGTAAGAACCTCTCTGTGAATTTGCTTAAAGAATATAGACTCATAAGTACTATTCACAAGTCCAATTAAACAATCATGAATGTCTCTAACTGTTTTCCTTGGTGGAGGCAAAATGAACAAAACAACACTGATTGCAAAAAAGTAATTTTGAAAATTCTCACCGACACTCACAAAAGATGGATTTTGACTTGTTAATCATCTGGAAACAATAAAAACATTTACAAAGAATCAATGAATGTAGGAAGAAATGCAGGAAATTATTTGTTCTCTTTATTCAAACCAGGAGTGGACTTGCACATAGTATAATTCACTACTTTCACAGAATGATACTAACTGATATGTATCAAGTAGCTGGGCCTGTTAGTGTTTAAAATTTCAATATTGAACAAATTGGTTTAAAACATTAGGGAATATTTTGAAATAAAATATGGCCATGACTTCACAATTTATTTAAATGTTTGGTAACCATCCCACTGTAACTTCCAGTTACATCTGAAGTTGAATATTGAGAGCAATTAGAAAAACCAATGTGGAAACTAGATTAAATATTAAGGGACAGATCCTCAGCCTATGTAAATTTACTTAGTTCCACTAGTTTTAATGACTTTGTGTTGCATTACACGTGCTGAGCATTCAACCCTAAGAATTTACCAGCTCATGAATTCAAAGGAAATCCTTAGCACCCACAAGTAATCATGTATTATAACTCTAGAATTTTAGTACAATTTGAATGATTTTTGAAATCAGATTATGTATTTATCATGTGTTTGCAGAAAAAAACTTTAAAATATGACAAGTGGATTTGTTACAGGAATAGGATCTGTAGCTTACATTATACCATGGGACACAATAAAAGATATCTGAACACAGTTAGAAGATTTCCAAGGACTTTAATTGATATGGAAAAAGACGAGGATGAGCATGTTTTATTCTGACCAGTTAAACAGAGCAAACTATGCCTCCACCTCACTTGGTGTTTAAGTTATTATCTATCCCGAATACAAATAAACTCACTGACTTATAAATTTAAATTTATACACTAATTTATGAGTTTATTTATTATAACCAATATTTTGTTAGAAATTTACTCAATTTCCAATGCAGTTAAATTTTGAGTGCTTTGATGAGAAAACAATGTGGTGTAACATAAAAACAAAAAAGGAAGGATGACCACAGAAGGACCCTCTGAAAATAAGAATATTAAAACAATGACACCCTTATTCCCAAATAATACCTTGAAGAGAACAATATTAGTTGTAACTGGAAGAAAGATACTGATAGGAATATGATTCCTTAGAGTCTCCATTTAGAACACACCTTGTTACAAAGCTATTCTGTTCTCCAACAGAGTTCAGAGCCAATGTAATTTTTTTTTCTGTAACCTTTGACAAACAATTTAAGAAGCATATATTTACCATTTAAAGATTTCATTATCCATAATCACATGAAATATTAAAAGCCATTAGAAAAGATAATGGGGAGTTCAATTTCACAACAGTCATTTGAAAAATGTATTAAATTTAATCAAACTTTCTCTTATGAAGTGGTCTTTGACATTAACTTTCCAAACTATCCCTGGGATGTAATGGATACAAGTTAAGAGATTTTGAAATACCTCTGAGCCAAAAGAGCACAGGTTAGAAGAGTGGCCCTGAAGTCAAGTCACTCAAATCCATTTCTCACCCGTCACCTGACTGTCTGAAAATCTCTTGGGTTCAGGAATTCTTTTCACTAGCTGTATAAATTCTTTCGATTTATTAAACTTGGACAGGAACTGTCCCTTACTATATGTGAATTTTGGGCTTACAGTATTGTCTAGAGACTCACCACAATCTTTTAAAATGCATTCCTTACATATACAACTAATTGCTAAGTACCTGATTAAGCATAATAAAGCATGGATTTTTAAAATAAGATAGTCTGATAGTTTTGTTGAATTATTTTCTACCAGTAAATTTCAAATTCATATTTAAACAGTCACAGATTTATTTGAATTTGTGTGGTGATTATGAAATTCTGAATATGTAGTAGCTGAATTCTGCTTTTAATTCCTATAGAATACATCCTGTCCATTTTGCTAAAGTAAGTAGACCTCCTCTTCAGTTGGATTTTAATTAGATTAATTAAATTAGATTTAACATACTTAACCTGCCTACAGAATGTTTGTGTGGATTTGGCAGTTTTTCTCTATTAAATTAACAAGGCATAAGTAGAAGAAAGAAAAAACCCTTCACGAAAGCCAAAAAAAACCCCAAACCAAACCAAAAAACAACAACCCAAAACCTTCCAAATAATAATAATAATAATAATAATACGAAGAAGAAGAAGAAGAAGAAGGAGAAGAAGGAGAAGAAGGAGAAGAAGGAGAAGAAGGAGAAGAAGGAGAAGAAGGAGAAGAAGGAGAAGAAGGAGAAGAAGGAGAAGAAGGAGAAGAAGGAGAAGAAGAAGAAGGAGGAGGAGGAGAAGAATTGGAAAAACCCTCGAGCCAAAACAACCCCCCAAATCCTGAAATAGTGTATAGTCTATGTGATGTGAGTGTGAGAGCACAAAATCCCCTGGTATCTATGAGATTATAACCTTTATTAGGACACAGAATGATTGAGTGAGGCATTACTTTCCCATCCTCCTAAGTGCTCACTGAGATGAGCTAGCTTTCAACATTGGCTTTTATATATAGTTAGACTTGCACAAAATATCTTGTCTGTTTGAAACTGTACATTAATCTGTAGATCTTTCAAAAGCTGTTTTGTTCTATTCCAGCTGAAGAGGAAGAAAGAATTGCAAGCAATTTGTCCTTTTTTCTGAGTAGAGATATAATGAAAGTGAAAAAAAACCTAAAAAGTTGAAAATGTGATGAACTTGCAAACAATTTGTCATTTTAACTGCAAATTTTCTCAAAATAAAAATCTTGCACATTCAAAGTATAAAAACTCTAATGATTAGACTACATTTTTGTGTCATCTGAAATAAGGAGTTAATGATATAATGAGTACAATATAGATGTAATGCTGTGCATTACTTCAAATCTGTCAATTTTCATATCTGTTCTTTAAAGAAAGGTTGGTACTTATTTTCTCTTTTCTTCTAAATGTGAAAAGTTAGTCACTAATGCATTCTAATAAGATACCTTTTCCAAGTTTTAATAAAAGAGTAACAGCAAGAAAATTATCTAAAGTGTAGGGGTTTTATGCTTTTTGGGTATTTTTTGAGAAGAAAACTAAAAAATTTAAGATTGTTTCTATTTCTCCATTTCTCCCTCTAACTCTTCTCTGAATGAATTCTGCATGGTAGAATCATAGAATAGTTTGATTTGGAAGGGACCTTAAAAATCTAGTTCACGGACAGGGACATCTTCCACTAGACCAGGTTGTTCAGGGCCCCATCCAACTTGGTCTTGAACACTTCCAGGAACAGGGCACCTTCCACCTCTCTGGACAACCTGTTCTAGTGTCTCACCACCCTAAAAAATGTCTTCGGTATGTTCAGTCTAAATCTATCCTCTTTCAGTTTCAACCCACTCTGCCCTGTCCTGTCACTACAGGCCTTGGTAAAAAGTCTCTCTGCACCTTGTTCATAATCCTCCTTTATGCATGGAAAGACCACAATCGGAGCTTTCTTCTCCAGGCTGGACTAACCCAGCTCTCTCAGCCTGTCTTCATATGTACTTGTCTATGCAGTTCAGAGTGCAGTTCAACAACTACAGTTGCTGGGATATTTTAAAGTGAAAACTAGATTAAAAGTCAGAGGATGTTCAGTTGGAAGCTGGAAGAGACCATAGATATCATACATATAAAGTCAGTCAGTACAAAGCAGAACGTGATTCAATCATTAATTCCTACATTTAGTTTATGAGAAGATAAATGCCTACCAGGATATCAACTCTATTGACCTGAAGGTGGACAGGTATTTCCTACTACCTCTGGCAATGCTTCTGATGTGTAAAATT
>VZRM01007403.1:260141-370001 GCA_013397955.1 Grantiella picta | reverse complement strand
TCCCGGGACTGGCTCCAAGGGAGAAAAATCGCGCCCATTCTCTTCCCCTTATAAGCCCTTGTCTGCGTGAGAGAGACGTCTTCCATTTCTGAGCTGCTAGCCCTGTTCCCGTCCCTCGCTTATGCTCCCCCCTTCTCCTCCCCTGCAACCCTTCTCCCCCATTACCCCAAATAAACCTCCCTGCCAGAACAGAGATTAGTCCAGTTCGTTCTTTTGCCTCACTACGTTCGCTGCTAGAATTTCTGTGGCCAGAGACTCATGCCATGCTAAGAGAACCCTGGGGGCTGCCCAGCCCAGACTCGGTGGAGATACGCACCAGGGAGACCTCGTCTTGTGAGGCTGCCGCCTCCTGCTGTCCTCCTGTAGAGAGAAACATCAGAAATCCAATATAACTAATTGTGCTTGTCTGTGGCCTAAAATTCAGAGTGAATTACTGCTTTTATGTACATTTAAATCTTTGATTTATCCTTTTTTCACTTTTTATTTAGAATTGTTGTTTTCTTGTATCAGCATCCTTCAGGCAATAGATCCTCCTAGAAGCTGTGCTAAGGCACATGGAGGATAGGGGTGTGATTTGAGGCAGCCAGCACAGATTTACTAGGGGAAAATCCTGTCTGTCCAACCTAGTGGCTTGCTATGATGAACTACATAAGTGGATAAGGGAAAATCTACAAATATAATTTATCCAGACGTCTGTAAAGCTTTGACACAGTCCGCCACAACATCCTTCTCTCCAGACTGGAGAGTGATGGATTTGATGGGTGGACTGTAAACTGGATTAGGAATTGGTTGGGTGGTCACATCTAGATGGTTGTGGTCAATGGCTCAGAGTCCTGATGGACAGCTGTGAAAAGTGGACTATTTATGAGAGCATCTACTGAGAGGATAAGGGGCAATGGGCTCAAACCAAAAAACCAGTAGGTTTAAGATAGATATTAGGAAAGAATTCTTTACTGTGAGGGCAGTGAGGCTAGAAGAGGTTGCCCAGGGAACCTGTGAATGCTCCCTCCGTGGGAGTGTTCAAGGCCAGGCTGGATGGGGCTCTGAGCAACCTGGTCTATTTGAAGGTGTCCCTGCCCATGGCAGGGGATTTAGAACTAGATGATGTTTAAGGTCTCCTGCCAACGCAAACCATTTTATGACTCTATGATTCTACAAAAGTTTAAATTATGCAATCTTTTAAAATTGAAGACTTTTAGGTGTATTCAAGCAGATTGTATATCTTTTGATTGTATGCATTCCTTTCAAAGCTATTTATTCCTTCTTATTTGTTGATAAAAAAAGTTGTTTTAAGTCAAATTTGCTAATAGCTTTCTCTGATGATTTTTATTAATGCACTTGTTCCAGAGATCTTGAGTTCCTATTAAAAATTTAAAATATCCAGCCTAAAACACACCAAAAAAATTAATCCAGATCATATGATATTAATCTACATAATCTTCTCTGCTTTCTTGGTCCTTTGATTACTGTGTCTGCTGAGCCTTGGTTGATATAGCTTGTTCTATTGCAGTAGCAAGCAATCAAAAGTTCATACAATTCTCATGTGGCACTGATTCTGATTTCAGTTCTAGTCTTCTTTTAAAAAGCTCTTTATTTCAGGTGTGATCCTGTACATCTAATTAATTACTGGTGATGTTTCCCAATTTTTTTTTCCCAATGTTTATTTATAATAAATTCAGAGCGGTAAAAAATGGCTGGCATATATTACTGTCTTATAATGAGCTGAGTGAAACTGAGTACAGACAATTAGAACATCATTGCCTGAACAGCTGTGCATAATAATATTGCAATTCTAAGCAAAGAAAAAATTCCCTTGGGGAGCTGCCAGCAAATCCTGGAAATGTTTAGACTTCTTACATCTTTCCCCATTGAATTAAAGGTTCCCTAGTTCTTGAGAGAATTTCACCTCTCACCATGCATGAGTTTGGCCAAGCTTGTGCATTTTAACACATCTCTCATCTAATTCCAATTTGAGTCCATCAGTAAGTATTCCTCACTTTATTGCCATTACCTGATTTACACTGAAGTAAGGGAGGCTGTCCTAAAAGAATTGCTGTCTGGAATATTTACATTTGTCAATAAAACTTCCTTATGTAACAAGTTTTTTAATCATTATGAGGCTCTTGGAGAGGAATCTGTGTGTGTGAGGTGGAAACAACCTTCCTGAGGGATTCACTGGAAACTTACCTCCAGCTAACCACACCATTATTTATAAGGAGATACTTGTCTACAAGTCAGTGGTTGAGGATGATAAATTACCTGATACGAATTATCCAAGGAGAGAGAGTTTGTCACTGAGAGAAGGAAGTTAGCTTGCTAAGCCTGAAGATAGTTTTTGTGCTAACTATGCCTAAACAGAAAGACACTATGTATTTTACTAATCTGGACATTGCATAGTTAGGGTTCTTAGAAAGGCCCTAGATTAGAGCATTCCAGGTGTCAAATTTAAAAACAATTTATCTACTTTAAAAACACCTACATAAAGAAATACAGTGGACAAAAAAAAAACAAACCACAAAACTTTCAAATTTTTGCTATCTGCATATGTATGAGCCTTCAGCGCCTCCAAATAAATGTTGGTGCTTATACACATTCACGGATTTAATATATATTAAATAAAAAGGAATATTGTAAAGAAAACATTACTATTCTTTCTAGCAGCCCTTAAAAGCCTAACAGAAATACATGAAGCAACAGAAACTTTACTTGTGGTGATTGTTTGTTCTTTACTTGTGGTGATTGTTTGTTCTTTTCCTCAATAAAATTACAGAAATCATTAAAGCAAATGCATTAATTCACTTGCCTAGGAGGCTCCTTGAAATGTCTTTTTCCACTTGGAGAATTTTCTTTGCAATTTGACTAGGTCTTCAGCTGTGCTGTTTTGCAATTCCTGCACATATATCCAAAGACTTGACTATTAGAAAATGAAACAAAATTAATCTGTCATAGGAGCTTCCTGTTAACTCTACAATGCTCTGTGGAGCCTATATGCCATGTAAGTTGCTGTGAATGATGGATTCAAACATAATGATTCCGGAAGATGGGGAATAAAAATGTTGACATTCAGTCTTCCCATATGAATACAAGTACTTTTTTGTCATGTTTGTGTACTTTAATTCTCTTGGTGCAGACCAGCCTTTATAAGATTTATTCACACCAAAGAAGTGCTTATTTCATATTGACTTTCCCTGAGGATTTAATTATATGGCATTTTAGGTTACAAGAGGGTTTGGCATTAAGTAAACAAAATATCCCAAAATTCTTAAAATATAATGGTGATTGATAAATAGTAAAACTTACAGAGATATAAAGAGTTCGTATGTGGCATGATGAAAATTGTCTAGAATACTTAAACCCTTATGTAACAGAAAATAAAAAACTAGCTTGCTTTGTAGCAAGAGTAGTGCCATAAATTGGCTTTCCATTACCTAATATAGAACAGTATAATCCATTACCTGCCAAAAAGTTAAAGAAGTCAAAGTTTGATGGTTCACTTTGTTCATGTTAAACAATAATCAGAGAGTGTTTTTCACAAAAAAACACCCATCCTCTAATGGTCCCCTGAATGATGTTTTTTATTCGTTTGTATTCCAATGGAAAGCCATTTACTTATGCTATCTTACTGTAGAAACCCAAGGTCATTTCAATAATTTATAGAAGAAAAGGAAGAAACAGAGGCAAATAATGGTGTTTTTTCTTCCACTTCCATCACTGTTTGTATCCAACAAAAAAATTTCTAATATTTCATCCACTCTATTTGATAAAGACCTCAAATTTCTTATATTCTGTTCAAACCTCTCCATACTCTTTTGTTGTATGTCTGTGTTTTTGGGTGCACCGTGGCTTTTTCTTTATTCAATTTCATATCTGCTTTCAATGCCTCCGTATATACACTTAAAATCACTTTTATTTTGACATTTATTGATTTGTGGATTTCATAATTTTTTTCAGTCTTTAGTAAGACACATCGTACATCATAGTAAATATTAAGGAAGATTTATACTTGTCCTGAACTCCTATTCAATTTTTTCAGTTTATTGATATCCTCCTTTAAATATTTTATCTAGGAAAAACCCAGTGTATACGAAGTATAGAGAAAAAATTGGATAAATGGAAACATATTCAATGGAAACATAAAGCTTAATAGTAAGACGGATGGCAGATATTTCTACAGTATTTTGTATAATCAGATTAATATTTTGATGTCTCCTCTGAGAAATAAAAATGTTAACTAAAAACTTTTCATTAATATATCAGAGTAATTTGAATATCCTAGAATTTGCTTATTTATAAAAAAATACTTCATAATTAATACCCTTAATAACTGGTCAAGCTTATATTGATTACATTTAAAACATTTTATTTCTATGAAACATGTATATAATCAATTTATGCTGATTCGAAAACAAGCATTGTAACGTCAGTAAATATTTTACTCCTATAGGAGGTCAGACATATGAAAAAAACACTTCCTAGGAATTTCCAGGGAAGTACTGAATGAGAATAAATGACACTGTTCTGGGAGAGTTCAAGTATTTGTGTTCAGCTGTTTGTTTAGTTTGTTTAATTTTCTAGTGATCTGTTATCACTCGTAAAAGTATTGATATCTTCAGATGCTCAAAAACCCTTTAACAACTGTACAAGTATTTATGACTTTATGTTATATGTCTCCTAAAATGTGTGAAGCAGTAAATTTACACATGCACTGACTCTTTTTTTTTTGGAAGAGACTAAGGATGGGATTCCTCCTCTCTAATCCTTCAGAAGATGATTCATCATACCAGAAAAAGATCTGTATTCAGTCATCTGTCCTCATGCCAGAAGCTTTAAAATACCAGTAGTTTCCCACAGCAAAGTGTTGAGGGAGCAATGGAAAGTGTTTAACCAGACCTTGTCCCACACTCTCCAAATAAATACAATTACATTTTTAAGGCTTCTTATAATTTTTGTGTTGTCTAGACACAACTACTCACAACTATGCAATTGTGAGTAGATGACAAACTGTAATTAAAGTGTACAAGGAAGATGAAAGTCGTCCTTTTTTTTTTCTTCTCAGAAAGACGCTCTTTAAAATCTACACAGAAGAATATTGCAACACCGTCTCAGATTAGGGATGACACACAATAACTTTACCTATTTGTAAAATTTTGTCTGCTCTGGTTTCCTTTTTCATTTAAAGGAAAGAGTGCGTACATTATATAAATCTCTGCTTTAACACAGATCCATCATGAAGCACTGAATCTAGAGCATTAATTTAGGCCTCTACATTTGCACCAGAAGGAAAAAGCAAAGTAAATCCAATGTTTTGTCCATACAATACAGGAGAAAAATAAAACATTAGGTATGTAACTCAGATTCCCTAAAGGAAAATTTGCCCCAAAAATCTCAAAATTGAATTTACGAAAATCTCTATTAAAATTATTTTCTAAGATACTATCCATTATAAACAATTAGTCAGAATCAAAGTTTTGAGATCAGAAGTGCAGTCCTGTAGTGCTTAAAGAAAATCTTACTTCATATTCATCTGGCTGATTAGTTTCTAATCACTGTATCAGAACATTTCAAGGTTAATAAAATACAGAGACGGAAAGAGCTTGAGACTAAAGGGGAAGAAGAAAGAATCTCTCCAATTAAATATTAGTCACAATGAACAATATAGCAGGTGTTGGCAACAGGAAGCTTTCATATTTCTAAAACTAGACCGTCTCAATTGCACAAATTCAGATACCTGTGCCCACGATGTGTATACTGTTGAATAAAAAAGTGTGGGTGAATGAGCTCAAACAATGTTCTTGGATGTCCTACATCTAGTTAGAGGAACATATGCAGTAAATCAGTGTGTTCCATATGCCTTGACCCTCCTGTACTGACCACAAGACCATTCTTTGCAGAACACGTTGATCTGCACAAAACTAATGAAAGTAATCTCAGCAAACCAAATTCCTACCGGTATCAAAGAATCCTTCAAAATATTCTGACCAAATATTATTTAAAGTGGTGCTAGCACTCCTATCCTTGACTAAAAAGTGCATGACATTGTGCTGGTCTAGGGGTTATTTATTTCTTCTAAACCAGATGAACTCATCTTTTCAGTTCTGTCTTCTAACACAATTTAACCTACATTAACCAGTGTTTACTCTTAAAAAATAGAAAGACATCTCAAAAGCATTGGTGAGATGATATAAATAATATATGCATGGAGTTTTGAAAATGCTGCCGTTGAAAAGCACATCAGAGTTAATTGAATACAAACACAAGAAATTAAGATGCTGTCAGAAAATCAACAAACAAACAAACCCTTCATGTTGAAAAGGAGAGAAGAAACACAAGGGGATTATGCATGGACTGAATCTATTTGAAATGTAAGAAAGAAGTCCACAAAGCTATTGAAGAATGCAAAGAAATATTATTCAAGGTTGTTGAAAATAGAAATATCATTCCTTTATGACAAGCTTATCAGCTGGCCTGGAAAGAATAAATAAGTGGTAATAAATAATACATAACTAATATTCATATGTCTTATTCTGTAATAATCGTGAAAGGGTCTTTTTCATAAATCTTCAACATTATAATTTTTCTGAGAAGTGTGTGCTATTAATATAAGGTACTGTTTATGTGTTTTAAATCCTCTGGTATACATATTGAAGATTTCAACATATAAGTTTAATTCATAAGTAAATGAACATCAAATGAAGGGGAAAAAAAGGAACTTTTTACTTTGCTTTTATAATGTGTAGGTTAAATAATTGAAATTATATCTATATAAGGTCATGCTTACAGGTCTTTCCTGTAAAATGTCCACAGTTACTTCTGAAAGTCATTTAAATGAGTACTAATGTACATTCCTGTATTTATTATAAGGTAAGAGTTAATGAGTTTTCGGCAGAGGGCTGAAATTTTCTGTGTTACTGTAATTTGTTTAAGAATGAAACTATATGCTTTACTGACATTACTTTACCCTCTGAGAATTTCAAATCTTGATTGTCTTCACCAAATGAAGAAGTGTTAATTTTACTTAGATAATTGTGGACACTGCTGAAACTAATTATAATTTTAAAAAAGCATAAAGTGTTTAAGTCATGCATTTTTAAAGCCTGCTTTCTGGTTAATGAAGAAGTAATGTTCATGAGGCTTATTTTATTTTTTAAAACACAGTTTTGCTCCAGGTGTAAGGAGCATGGAACGTATACCAGCTACTAAAACATGAATTTCAAGTATATGCACATCAGAGATATATCTCAGGATGTGGTGCACAGGAGCACAGGCATGGGGTGGTGATAAAAGATGGAGTGCAGGGGACATCACAAGTGTGAGCAATTTATCCATAAAAATATGTGATTGGGAGCTGGTCAAAATTAGTTTCAGGAGTTGAAAGGTGAACAAAGGTGAAGTGTCTGATATATGTAAAAGACGTTACAAATGGTTCATTTGGATTAACAAGGAGCTGCAAGCCACTGATGAAAAACTAAGGTGCAGGAAGATATTAAAGAGAAGAATAACCCCAAGTGAATCATAGACCGAGAAAGAAGAAATTGTTGACATAGCCAGCACATCTCCCTAGGTGAAGAGCTGCAGATGCTCAATGTTATCTTCTCCCTTCCCTCTCCACACACATGAGAATGAAGCCACCAACCTTAAGGCCCAGAGGAGAAGAAGAGGATGAGTATAGAAGCAGGGGCAGGACTAGAAGCCAAATGTGGATAAACCAATTGTAATTGTTTTCATGGAACAATTAACTCTGAACTAACAAGGCTTGGTATTTCTATTCATGAACTGAAGAAAATAGGTGTTTTGCAGAGGGCATATTTTAAATTTAACAAATAGAAAGTGAAGGTGGCTAACCTTTGGTATTGTTCTTTATTCACTTTACTCTAAAAACACTTGGTTTATAGAATTGTAGAAACCTGTAAGGATCATAATCACCTAATATTCCTAAGTATTTTTGTGAACTCAAAGAAAAAGGGAAAGGATTTATCTGCTTTTTATTTCCTTTTGGTTTTTTTATGGTAAAAATTCAGTTTTCATTGAATTAAGTAATATTATTGACAATAATCAGAATAAAAGTACATATGCAATATTTCATTTTATCAATTGTATTATGCATCAGAAATCTCCAACCTGCCTCAGAAATAAATAATCACTGTGTGAGGCTGAAGATTTATTGATTTTAAGAAGTACAAGTATTCTACAGTCTTTTAACTTACTTTCTTGTTTAGCAATGGAAATACTTGGCAACAGAACCAATTCATCTTATCTAATAAAATGCTTTTTGTTACCCACATGATAAGTACTTACTACAAAGAGCAGAAATATTTGGACTTTATGTTTTGAAATTCCCATTTCTATTTTTTTACTTACTATGTTGTGCTAGTAAGTGAACTCCCTCTTTGTTCTTTTCCTTTCCCTCTCTGAGGGGTTCTATACTGCAGGCATACAAAAAATCTACATAACTGCTCTCTGGGTTATTTCTACAGAGATGATTTCTCAATGCTTAAGACCTCTCTGGAAAATCATAGCACTTGAAATCTTCTGTGTCGTCTTGGCGGATCAAATACAAAGGACAGAGATCAGAAACACCGTGTTCATTAACGTGTTCTGTGCTAACACTCAGACTGGTTCCCTTTACTATTGTTATTGTTATTATTGTAACTGTTATTATCACTGGCATTACCATTTCTACTCCTGCATTTTCACTCTAAGTTATCAGCAGTGCTGCAAACTTTGATAGACATTCAGCTAAACTTAAATTTTTTTACTGTTTTAGTCAAGTCAGAGTCGGGTTTTTCTTGCTTTTTGGTTTTGTCTCTTTGTTTGGACTTTTTGGGGGGGGTGATTTGTTGGTTGTTTTTTGGTTTGTTTTTTTTAAGTGTGGGAAACATTCAATTTGCCACTCAGAAGTTAATGAAAGGGTTTATAGAAGCAATAGTTAAAAATAAATACAAACATTTCATTTGTTTGCACATAAAACTTAGCCATTTTGAGATTCATTCATTGTCAACTGTTTACAAAAGTAGACAAAAAGGTTTAATTCCATTTTTAATACTTATGAGTATGAAAGATACTTTTACATGTGGGTGATGTTGTAGCACGTGCACTTCCACTATATAGTTTACAGCAATATATGAGATTTTTGCTAAGAAGGAAACCTAAAGTTTTGAGTGTCTCCCAGCTGATAATGGGACAATCCTGACAGATAATCTACTGCAACATGCTCAAATTTGCTCCTAAGTCTAATTTTACCCCCAGACATTTTCCCACAAAACTTCGACATTTTTCAGGCCTACCTGTGTGTTGTCTTTTATTCAAATATCTTTGTTATTGGATGAATCATTATTAAAGACAATACTAATTATTCTATTGTTTATAAACCATTGACACAGGAAATTTGGGGGAGAAAAAAGGGATTTATTTTCTCTGGAATAAAGGTAGGTTATGCAAAATTATAATTTACATGAATGAAGTAGCTTTCTTGGACTAGATGACCTTTTTGGATGAAGGTGACTTTTTCAACTGCATGTGCTTTGGTCTCCAGAAAAAATTTGAAGTCTTTATAGTCTCCCTGTGGGGTTTTCAGGACTCTACCACAAAATCTTTTGTGAGCCTTTTAATTATGTACAGAAGGTCACCCACTTCCTAAAGCCCAAGAACGTCTTATGTGCTGCCTTATCAGAGGTCACAAAAACCCCCAAAGAATGTAGCATATCTTGGGCACTAGAGTGGCTTAAAATTAATATTCAGACAAAACTCATGTCTTCAGTCATGAAACCTGAGCAGCTTATCTGAACAAGTCATTACGCTGTGGTGCTCCTACAGCTCTTAATTTTCTAAGGTAGTCTTTGCAATCTGCACAGAAAAGAAACAAAAAAAAACTGCTTTGGCAAAGGGCACTGATAGTGGTGGTGGAAAGGTTTTCTTTTAATTATTAATTTTTTATTTCCAGTTTTTAAACATCTTCGACTTGACTGTTTTTTTTTTTTAATGGGAAACTATTGTAATATGAATAAAAAAGTAATGTAAGGGAGGACAAGGCAAAATAATAATGTTTTCCCATTTTGAGTCCCCCAGTGTTGTCGTTCTGACCTTAAATAATGGGTAAATAACTTCAAAAGTTCACTCTAATAAATTTAGGCTCTGAGAATACCAAGATTACTTTAGTTCTTTAGAGCATGGTGCTAATAACACCAAGGCTGTGGGGTCCAATCCCCACATAGGTTATTTGCTTAAGAGTTGGATTTGATCCTTGTGGGTCCCTTCCAACTCAGAATATGCTTTGATTCTGTGATTATTTGATTTTCCCCTATTTAAGAGGTGACACTCCCATTTTCACTTAGCCGTTTGTTTTACAGGCAATATTGTTTGCTATAATATTTGTGTAGAACCTGAACCTCTAATTGTTTGCAGAACATGCCTATTAGATCAAGCTGTGTAGAACATATAAGTACAGGACTGCATCACTTTTCTAGATCATTCTCAGGAATATATGGGAGACAGATGCCAAGACCCTGTCAAAATTGATATGCTTCTTGGAAGGTGTAAAGGCAGCTTTTCAGTGATTGTAGAACTCAGGCAAAAAATAAGACATGTATAAGTTAGGTGCTGCCTGAGTAAGCTTGTTTAGAACTAAGTTGCACTTTATCCCTATGTTAGGCAGCCATGAATACATGCAAAACTCATTGCTGAAAAAATAATGATGAATTATTTACTTCTAAATAAGGTAGATTGAGTACTATATTTAGCCTAGTCATTGTAGCATTATGTTACTTTTTTTTTGCACAAATGAGTGAGTCTTGCTCTAAATTCCTTCTTCTGACTGAGGAAATTCAAACCTTTATCTGCCATCTTCCAGCTTACAGGTTCAATGTATTCTACGAAGGAATGTTACTGTGAAGAATATGAAAGAAAATACATTCATCCATTTTACTATATGTGCAAACTTTCAAGACAGGGAAGAATACAGCAGAATCAAAACATCAAGGATTCTTTGCAGAATGGGAGAACAAGAAAGTGAGACCCAACAAAGCACTCTGTTGAGTCATCTGTAAATATGTTTTACTTGATACAATCTGTAAATATTCCTTTTCTTTTTTTTTTTTTTTTGTTGTAGCATATATATTTACAATACTCTGCTGTTTGGACATTACATTTAGTGTAACAGGAGATAAACAAAAGTACTAGAATTAATAGAACATTTCAGATTATTATCTTTATTGCATTTATAAAGAAAAACAATTACAGGAATTTCAACTCATTGTCTTTCTGAATATCATTGGAATCTTCATTGAGAAGTTCACAGAAGGCATAGGACTGGGCAAAACATAATCTATGCATGATTTTGCTGATGTTGTACGAAGATGATGTATGATGATTTCAGATACTTATGTATATAAAAAAAGGAGATACTATTTTATACAGAAAAGCGTAGAATTGATATCAGCATATTTCTTAGAAAATACCATTTAGATCAGAATTATCTGTAGAAATTTTGATAATAACTGTATCCATGATGAGTTAACCTGTATGAAGCTAGCCTCTTCAGGGAAATTACATGGATCTCGTTTCATGTAGTTGTCTGTCTATCTTCAGGATAGACAAATTTTCTCTTTCCAGTAAAGATACTGGTTCTTCCTATGGGTTTTTAGAATCAGGAATATTTCTGGTTACTCCCTAAGGATAATTTTACTCTGTATGAATGCTTTCTGCTTCCTTACTACTTCCTTACTTCTTCCTTACTTCATAAAAGTTATCGGGATGTGCAGCTCTAAAGAAGTAAGTGGCAAATACAGAATATTCAATGGCAATTAATAAGAAGGTATCAGGAGGATATTTCTCATATTTAATTTTTTTTCTCAGACTAAAAGTCAGGCTTACTGTGAAACTTTTTCGTGAAGGAGATTCATGTACGAATATATGTAATTATTCACCATGCCTGTATAAGGCATTTAAAAAGATTAAATTTGTCAAATATTTGAATCCAAACCACAGACATTATGTAACTTCTCTTGTACCCCAATGAACTAAGCAAAGTACTGCAGATTTCAGGATCCAGACAACTGGGAGTGTACGACAACTGGGAGAGTACTCCATATGTGATCAGGTGTTCGAGACTCCATGGATTCCAAGTGCATATTAACTCATTTTAGGACACGTCCAACAGAAGTTCTATTAATTACAATCATAGTGAGAGAACATTTTGACAGCAATCTATTTGCAGAGACCCAACCTATACACTGTTCCAGAAAAAAGGGGGAAGGAAATGAAGAAAATCAATCATGTCAATGTTAGTAAAGGAAGGAACTTAAAAAATGCTCCTTCACTCAAAAAGCACTAAGACATAGGGATCACCCATATCCAGAAACTGATTTTACGTCTCTTTCTCACGTTCATTTTAATTTATATTCAGGATACTTAGTGGCAGCACCAAATGCATTTCACATATTAAGAAAGAAAAGCTAATGTTATTCAAGTTCATTGGCATCTTATAGAACCCTATATAGATAGAAGCAGGTATAGAGAGGTGAGACCAAAAAAAAACCCTACTAGAATTCCCTGTAATTTCAACTGAAAAAGCAACGCCACATCTCCTTGTGTGTGGCATTTTTTGTTGCTATTGACAAGTCTAGCCCATTTTTCATCATCTTGAAATCTATTTTTCTCTTCTCTTCTAATCTCCTCTCCTAGCTCCTTTGGACATTAGGCTCATTACTCTCACTGCAGAAACACTAATTTCAAAGACTTCATTGTAATGCCAATGTGTTACCATAGAACCTCAGAATGGTTTGGATTACAAGGGACCACAATGATCATCAAGTTCCAATCATCCCATCGTGGGCAGGGACACCTTCAGCTAGACCACATTCCTCAAAGCCTCATCTCACCTGCTGTTGAACACTCCCAGGGATGGGGCGTTCACAAGTTCCGTGGGCAATCTATGCCAGTGTCTCACCACCCTAAAGAAAATAATTTCTTCCTAGTGTCCAATCTACTCCCTTTCAGTTTAAAGCCATTACCCTTTGTCCTATCACTACATGCCCTTGTAAAAAAGCTCTCTAGCTTTCTTGTAGGCCCCTTTTATATGCTGGAAGGCTGCTGATAAGGTCTCCCTCAAGCCTTCTCTTCTCCAGGCTGAGCAGCCTCAGTTCTCTCTGACTATTTTAATAGGAGAGGTGCTCCAGCCCTCTGATCACCTTGACGACTCTCCTCCGGAATCATTTCAACAGGTCAATGTCCTTCCTGTGTTAGAGCCTCCAGAGCTGGATGTAGCAGTCCAGGTTGGATGTCACCAGAGCAGAGCAGAAAGGCAAAATCCCCTCCCTGGCCCTGCTACCCACGCTGCTTTGGATGCAGCCCAGAACACCTTTGGAGTTGTGGGCTGCAAGTGCACATGGCTGGGTCATGTCCAGCCTCTCATCCACCAGCATCCCCAAGTCCTTTTCCTCATGGCTACTCTCAACCCCTTCATCCTCTATCCTGTATTTGTGCTTGGGATTGCCCTAACCCATGCGCAGGACTCTATGTTTGGTCTTGTTAAATTACAAACAACTACCCGTGCCTTAAGAGAGAAAATGCTTGTGTTTTTCAGAGTACAAGGGACAGCATGCAAGATTACAATTCTTGTGCACTGGTAACAGCCAAACTTTCTCCAATGGGAACTAGGAACAATACACTTATGCAATTTACTGTGAGGAAAGGGACTAACGAGATGTCCTCTAACATAATTTCCAAATTTATTTTCCATTATTTATTACCTTTCCTCACCTCACTGCCCTCAGGAAACAGCTTGCCTTTCCCCAGGGCACATTAATTAAATGCATCAGACTCCCGCAGCACAAACAGGTCAGCTGCAACACATGCAACATAATCACATCCACCAAGCCACCACTTCAGAGAAACTGTCTGAGTAGTAAAGAGTATTCAAAAGCATACAAACCTGGCTGGAAGTGTCAGGGCATGTGAAGAATTCAAGGCTATTGTTCAAAGGAAGGTTTTTGGGTTTTTTTGTTAGCGTTGTGAATTTGCCTTTTTACTTAATGTGCTCATTCCCTAAAACAGCAGGTTATTTTCTGCTAAAGATTATAATGTCCACTTGGTGGTCATTATGAGCACTAGCCTTTGGGAGGCACAAGGATTAAAACGTGCAAATATGCACAAAATTTCCTTACATACACCCTGGTCAACAACGTTCCATGCATCAGCAGGCTTTACCTAAGGGAGATATGATGCATGTTTTTGATTTTTTTATCCAACCTATTGCCCCCCCCCTTACTCCAATAAAATGTATTCTTGGCAAATGTAGAAACTGGTAAACAAAATCCATTGCTTACAGTACTGAGCGAAAATTATACATGTGATTTACTGTCACTGCAGTTCAGGCTTCCCAGTTTTAGAAAGCCTTTTAGCTGTATTCACATTCTTAATAACCCAAATATATGTACTTACGCCCACACAAATTACTCTTTTACACATTGTGAAAGATATGGAGAAACAAAACAGAGCATTAACATGCACAGTATCATCTCTCCAGCACTTGGGAATTCTCAGTAAGAGAAAATCCCAGACCCACATTCTTTTTTCAGCACTCAATGCCCTGACTCCTTAAACTGTGGCATAAAAGAAAGCTTCTTCAGCTATTAGTCCTTTCAAGTCTCCCCCACCCCAAATCCAGCCAGGGAAGAATCTCTGCTTCCTTTGGCTCTCTTGTGTATCCATTCCTTTCCCTCAGCCTTGTTTGTTTCTCTCTAGGCCTGATTGAACAATAATATCTTACCTCAGCAACTTATCTTACAGTCCAAAGTTCTAGTCAGGTATCTTCAGAGAGGCTTCTTTGGTTGTAGCTTCTTTATACAGTTTTTGTTATAATGGGCAAAACTTTATATCAGTGTTTGAGGCATGAACTATTTCAGTCTCTGACAGATTCAGCCTGCTGTATAATAATAATTGGAGTACAGGCTTTTACATAGTTGGATGTGAAATCTATCTAAAATATCACTTACTAGTTCAAAAGATGAAGATAGGATGGAGAAGTAAAGATCCTATTTTTGAGGGGGGATTTATTCAGGATTTCTGTATAAAAATGAAAGCATGTTCTTTAGCAGTCTCAAAATTATAGCATTCTAAATATGGCTATTCATCTTCTTAAATCATTAGGGGAAACAAGTGAAGTAATATTCTATGATAATTAAAATAGATTCACTCTAAAATGCAAATATGCTGCCACCTTATAGCAGCTTAAGCAGCTAAATGCTAATACCTCTGGCCGACAGCAACCCCACAAACTTTAAAAACTGAAATTTAAGCAAGAGAACACATGTGCTTGTTTTTCATTAAAGTTTCTCTAGGTGGAGCTCTAGGCCAAACATCCTTGCAGTTACCTTGAACACTTCATCATGGTAATTTTGGAATTAGTTTTAATATCCTCAGTTCACTACATCTGTTGCTATAAAATGATGTGCAGAGATTGCACTGACTTTATTTTTGTCATTTTATATTCACTGTTTATGTGAAAACGCAATTGTCATGAATGATGAGAGGATTAAATAAAAAAATCAGAGAAGTTGTCAACCTAACAGGGCTGCTGCTGCAGTTTGATTGCATATACAGGCATATCAGATTTGTCATGGTTCGCATTTTAGTTAGCTGTGCCATAATGGTTCTGCACTGATGTCTTATTAAATAATAATTTACAAAGTTCATTAAAAATCAGTTCTTCAAGACATATTCCATTTTTTGTTCTGCCTTAACTGTGCATAACAGATAACCTGATAGACTGTAAAAAAATACAGATGGCAAATGTCAAACTAATTTTTTTTAGTTAGCATACGTGTATAAAAACATGGCATACAGTATTTTTTCAGGAAAGATTGTTAGCAGCAACATCTTTTTAATTAAGTCTTAAAAATAATAGAATGAAATCAAAAAATGAATTGTTTGTGTGTTAATTGGTTTCTTTTTTATATCTCTGCCTTCCCAAAAAAAGAAGCTTGGTTTAATAGTAACTTTCTCTTAGAGTTTAGAGACCTCCCTGGTTTTAGGGTGCTTCTGGGCTGGGCTGCAGGGATTCTATTTTGTTTCATGGAGAACTCCTAGACCCTAAAAACCAAAAATAAATGAAAAAAAACCCCAACCTTATTATTCTGTATATATATTTTTTTATACAATGGTTAACACATCTATAAACTTGTTTTTCATTCAGAATGACATTAAGCATATTCTTGGAAAGTTTCGGTTGCAACAATGCAAGGGAAAGTAATGTTATCAGAGATATAAGCTACCATTGAAAAAACAAATAAAAAAAATCCACTCTGCTCCAAAGGAGAGAAGGGTGGGAGAGAAAGTGAAGTGCAGTATTGCACTATCCATGGTGCACAAAAATCAGCAAGTTCACATGATTATTAGCTCACATTTGCTCCTATAAATGTTGTCTTTTCATTGATTCTTGAAATTCGGCTTCTTAAAAAAACCTACTTCCCTAAATTTTTGGGTCAAGCTATTAGGTAATGACGCTAGATGCGTTGCATTTGCTTCTTTTTTTTGTCTCTGAGAGATGAGGGAAATGAAAGAGCACAAAAATCACTTTGCTTTATGAAATAATTATTTTGCTACTAGGTAAAATTGAGTCCTTGCTGAGTCCTTAGTCTAATTGTTACATAGTGTGTGGGCTTCTGCCACACAAAGCCCTAGAAAAAATAAGTAACTTGTTACTACATTCTTGGAACATTTCTCCACATAGCAGATGATGAGATATGTGATTGAGGTCTGAAGAAACCACAATTGCTGAAGTTTGTAGGTACTTTATACATTTATAAACTTATTTTTGTTGGGTTTTTTATTTTTTTTTTTAATCATGTGAAGAAAACCACAACAAAGCCACAACAAAGCAGGGGAGACAGGGCTCTTTAGTTTGCTTTGGTTTAAGTCAGTCAAGAATAGTGTATTACAGTGCTTTCATCCTCAAAGCTGAGTTCTCCAGAGCTCAGAATGCACCCTCAGGCCTTCTCAGTGCTTGGACAAATTGACACAGCCAGGAGTTACAGAGAAACTCCCAGTCCAGCATGGACAACAATAACAAGACGACTCCAAGTCCCAAAAGAATTTACACAGGATAGCAAAATGCCCAAAATTCTAAACCTTACTTAAAAAATGTTTAAATACTTACCTACCACATCTTCTATTCTGGATGGGAAAATATTCTTCCATATCTCATAGTGACTATTTTCCAAGACTAAATGAATAAGAGCAAATTGAAATAAATAAAAACTAAACCTATACATGGCAAATACAGAAGGCATACTGTAGACAGATGTATGAAAATGGGAGTACTTATTCTCAGGTGAACATTTTAGTCACTTGAGTGTGAAGGTATACTTTTCCTATGTTTTTGTGGATCTCGACTTCAATGCAGTGCCACAGCTTTACCAGGAGTGGTGGAAAGTAACCCTTTCAAGCATGAGTGCTATGAGCTGACAGCCCAGTGAGAAGTTAAAATATGAGAATTTGAACTTGTACTTTCAGGCAGAAAAAAATTTAATCTTTCTTTCACCACTTTTTTATTTGAGATCTAGATTGGAAAGAATATACACAGAGTGTGGGTGTAAAAATGTATTGGAATTTTTGGTTTAAGCTTTGTTTTTTAATTGTGCGTTACATGTGATGAGAGAACTGACAGCACACAGAAACTTTTCAATTCCTTGTATTAGT
The DNA here is from genome assembly GCA_013397955.1 of Grantiella picta. Lineage (NCBI taxonomy): Eukaryota > Metazoa > Chordata > Aves > Passeriformes > Meliphagidae > Grantiella > Grantiella picta. The sequence continues at coordinate 352,307 of VZRM01007403.1, read as the reverse complement.
CAAAGAAAAGAATTAAACTGTTTTGGAGGTGAAACAAAGTGCTATTTTGGATTGTAAATCTAAAAAGGCCCTGAATAACTAAGTCATCACAGGAAGTAGGGATAGGTGAAGCACATGAAAGAATAGCTTGGAAAAATATCTGCACTAGATAAAAACTTCTAAAACAAGAGCAGCTGAGATTTTCTTACTTCATCTCCTCTCAACACACAATTCTTTGTCTCGTAAGAGAATCGCTCTAACAAAAATCACAATGCTGTGGTTGGGATTCAATTTATCTTTTCAGGCACAAACTCACATGAATTAAGAACATAGTAAAGTCACAGCCAGCTGGGACACCACCTGCAAAATTCAGTAACTGTCTGTCAGGTAAACACAAAGACACTTGAAAGGAACAATAACTACAACAACAAATGTGCACACACCCTAAACCATCAGTGAGCAATAGGTCTACACTATTCACAGATTAAGTTTTATTTTTCTGACTTTAGTGGGCTGAAGAGTAAAGGTGCATGTTTGAAATCTAGCTTTGCAACCAAATCAGAAATATTTTCTGCATTTGACTTTTTACCACCATTATAGAAATCTGCATGGCCAGTGATTTGCAGTTATTCAATAGCACCGTAATTCTCAAGCAAAACAAAGCAAGGATGAAACATCAGATGTGTGTTCTAAGGTGAAATTCTCTCTAATGTGCTCTAACTAACCACTGATGAGACAGACAGACTGAATGGTACCAGGATTAATGAAAGCTGTGCAATGTACAGAGATTTTTCCAACCAATAGTCTGAAGATCTAAACTTTCATGTAATATACATGACATATATATTTGGTATGCAGAAATAAAAATATGATCAGAACTCTTTAAAGGGATGATTGGTCAATTACTTAAGTAAAAAATTAGATGACTGGCTTGAGACAGCCCCCAAGGCTTGTACTTCTAAACATAGATAGCTTCTGGTAGCATTTGTCTGACTCAAAGAACAATGACAGCAATTAATTGGATACAAGAGGGAATTGCTATCTGCTCGTGATTGAGATAATGATTTTTGTATGGACTACGAAATGGACAACTTCAAAATTACCCAGATCGAGAGACAAATCCCTTTCAACATTAAGGATATAAAAGTGTTCCAATCAGTTTTTAAACCGACTGGCAAATGTTGTACTAAGAGAATATGAGGGTGTCTGTTTCAATCCTATAACTCAGTAATACCTTCAACTACATATGAAATGTCACTTCTAAGTATATCAGAAGGCAATAGAGTTATCCACATTTTCTTATATACGGGTTTATCTTAAACTATCCTGTCTATTCAGATACCCTTTCATATCTTTATATTAGGGTTCCAAGAGATACTACCACAAAGAGATAACAGTTTAAAGATTGTTTATAATTTCTCAGTCTCCAAATTGAATAATTAAGTGCATAAGAAAATATATATTCACATTGAGACAAGACAGGCTTGATAACACTGCTTATGCAGTGGATTTTTTTCCTCCTCTGCCCCCTCCCCTCAAAAGTGTCTATAGTTAACCAACATATCATTCCTTTGGATTGTCTGACATTATGGATTGGAACCAAATGAAATCAAACAATCAAGAAGAGAGTACACAAAACCCCAAACCAAAACAAAAGGCCTAATTCTTTTGACATTCTATGATTCATAGCGGTTAAAGATATTTGTCCTTCCTAAAGGAGAGTTGAAAATCAATAAGAGCCTTAGCAAGTTACATACTTCATTTCTGCTAAATTAGTGTACTATTTTCAATCACAGAGTAGTTGAGTTCCAAAGGGACCTCTAGAGGTCATCTAGTTCAATACCCCTGTTTAAAACAAGGTCCCATAGAGCCTGCTTCTCTGGGCCATGTCCGTGTGGGGTCTGTATAATTCTAAGAATGGAAATTCCATTACCTCTCTGTGAAACCTATATCAGTTTCCATTCATTTACATTGCAAAGAAGGGCTTTTCATATTTAGGTGGAATTTATTTTATATTTGTACCCATTACCTCTCACAGGAGAGTAACTGCCTTTTACTACATACTACTGAGAAGAGTATGGCTTTACCTTTATTCCACCCGTCAGATGTTACACACTTTGATAAATTCTTCCCTGAGCCTGTTCTTCTCAACCTTAACAGTCCCAGTTCTCAGCTTCTCCTTGTTTGACAGATGCTCCATTTCAAGGGAATGAATGGAACAGCAAGTTCCATATATTTCCTGTAGTGGGCCAAGAGAATAGGAAAAAACACAAAGGAAGAAAAAGAGCATGGATTTCAGATGCAGATTAGGACAGATTAAAACAACTAATTGTAGCTGTCATCCTTAGATGATCTATATGTTAAAGCTCCCATCATCATTGGTGAAAATGTAGGATTTAATCCAATGTCCAGATATTATCTCCTTTCCATTTTTTGCTCCATCTAAGCCTACCTGTACATCTCCAAGAGCCAAGAATGGGATACTCTGTACCACAATGATACAGCAGGGTAAACATAGGCAAGGAATGGCCTGAAGGAAAGGTGAAAGATGGTCATTTCAGTATAATGAAGACAGAAAGGAGAACAATTAACTTCTCACTAAGGCAAGTATCAGAAACTTGTTTCTGTTGCTTCGACTCTGTCTGAAAATTGGTGTCTTCGCTATTAGCAAGTTTATTGCTTTAGGCTGATCTGATTTTTATGAAAGATAATATTATATCTTTATAATTTTATAATACTATATCTTTATTATTTTTATTATTATCATCAGAAATGATGAGTTGTTTTATATGTTTTAGTATCCTTGTTAAATAGAGGCAAAGACATCAATTGACTAAACTACAGTGGCAAAAATTGTTAAAAATAAAAGAGAGCTTGCAGGGGAAAAATTAGATATTTGTACATTGAACACATAGGGGTTTTGTCGGTTTGTTTTGTTGTTGTTGTTTTGGTTTTGGAGGTTTTTTGTGATTTTGTTTTGGTTTGGGGTGTTTTTGTTCGTTTGTTGGTTTTTTTTTAATTTCACTTGACATAAAAGTCTATACATTTGTTGTCCGCCTATCAATCAAAATAGAAGTGGGCCATTGGTAAGTTTCCTTTAGGACAAAGGCATGCAACATATAATGGCCCTACAATCCAGAAAAAGGTGAGCAGTCTTCTTGGAAATATACAATATTTTATTACAGGTTTGCACAGGTTCAGCACAAGTGACTTGTTCACCACAATACTTGTTTTTGTATAATGGCAATTAGTGATATGAAATGCTGAATTACTTAACTTTCAGTAAATTCATCCAAGAGCAGTGCTTTTTGGTATTTATTTTTTTTTTCCAATAAAAAGAAATTAAGTTCAGAGAAAATGCTGGAAACTTTAATTTTCACAGTAATAAAGAATATGTTTTGAGTCACAAAAATATTTTTCTGTGGTATATTCAATATATTAGAAACAATATTTAGCAAATTTTGAAAAGGTGCTTGCTATCCTTTTTATTGTTAAATTCTCTTGAGAATTTGTCTTACTGTTAGTAGATTTACATAACTCTATTCTTCATGTTTGCTAAGGATATCATTACAGAAAACTTTTGTTAGTCTAATAAATTAGGATTGCTCATAAATCTTACCTGTTCACATTGTTGAAAACCACAACGCAGTAAAATTCACAGGTTTGTAAACAACTACTTTATATCTGTCCCTTACTCAGTAGACCTATTTACACTGTTAAAGTGCTTTCTGCCACTTCAGCTGCTTTGTTAATCTCAGAATGACACAATTTATCTTTTCCTTACTTTTACTTTTTTTGCATCAGTTCTTAAACTCCCTGTTGAAATGCTGATTTTTTTTTCATAAATTGAGTGCATGATTTGTGAGGTAGAGCATTCTTGACAAATTAATGCAGTTTAATATGGTTGTCTCTGAACAATTTATGTGTTTATATTTTTAAGTCTTTCACCTAATATAGGCTTGGATTTACAACACAAGGTAGTTTAAAGCAAGATAAAAGAAGTAACCTAATGGGCAGTACTGTCAGGCCTGAAAAAAGGTGAAAAAAGGTAACAAAAGGTTTTAGAAATAAACTTGGCTCAATTCACAGATATTTTATTCTCAAATACATGGGGCACAGATGATTGTAATTTCAGAGGAATATATTTAAAAACTCAGCCAACCAAACTGGAAGTCAGCAATATCCTGTTTACATTTCTAAGCTTTTTAACATTTGTGGGGCTCTGAAAATTCCTCTCTTGTTTTCTACTAAGATTTTCCCCTTCACACATAATTTTGTACTGAACAAATAGGAACAGCCCATTCTATGAGTCAGTAACAGTCTAACCAGGTATTGATTATGGAAAACAGGTTTGCTTCCTGGTTTTCTTTCTAATGAGTTATTATGAATTTCATAAATTTTCATTCTACTATGTAACCCCCAAACAATTTTGAAATCACTTTCATTCTCACCTACCAGTGCAGTCATTCTTTGTATTTCATTCCATTGGACATATATAGAGAAGCATATCAGTATTTTACTACACATAAACACTCCCAGAGTAACTGAATAATTTCAGATATTTATGTTCATACATTGTTATCCCTACCAACTGCTAGACTGAACTTCAGTGAAGCATTCAGTAGCTCCTCATGTTTTTGAAGGAGCATAAGACATGTAAAGGAAAGGACAGTTTTTCTGAGATCTGGTTTAATGCTTCGGTCATGAGCACATAACTGCATGGTCCAACCATGCACAGAGCTCAGACTACAGAGTATTTCAGCTACAATGGATTTAGCTTTGCATGAGCTAGTCTTAGGAAAGAGAAAGACTAGTTTGGGTTATCACAGCCTGACTTACTATTGCATCTGGACAGTAGTCACTCTTACATTATTTTCAAAAAACTTAGATAACTGTACACTGTTACTGTACTATCCAGTGCAGACAACCCTAAGGAAAAGTTGGGAGAGCACCTGTAGAAATCCAGTCTACAAAGTAAACCCTAACTCTATGGACAATGCTGTGTTTTGTTCCTTTCCTTCGTAGTTAGGGCAGAAAAAGCCCCACAGTGTTTTCCTAAACTCTTCCCCATGACATGCATTCTTCATAAAGTTTCCTTGCCTCCTGCAGCCGGAACTGCCTGCATCTCTTCTGGAGATATCTCCACAGAGGTTTGCTACAGAAAGGCAAACAGATTTATGGACTAATCACTGGATTTATGGACTAATCACTGGATTTATGGACTATAATCAAAGTCTTATAGTCTAAGCATTTTTGGACACAAGCTACTTGTTCTCAGCAATGTACAAACATGACACAATGGATGATGACTACAACTATATAAATAATCATAATAATAAGCACGGGGAGTGACTATGATGAAGGATGTATAAATTTCTGTCAGCTAGAAATTAAATTTTCTGCCTTTAATAGTAGATTTCACAATTTCTCCTTCAGTTCTGTTTTCAAATTGTGAGGTATGATACCCAAGTGGGTCACAGGAGGATTCAAAGAAGATTATAAAGTGTTTATAGTAATTGGGTAGCATTAATTACCCAGCTGTTCCAGCAATTAAATGCAGTTAGCTGTTCCCAGGCTAATGGCACACTTGTAGACAATAATTACAGCAGCTTCTTCTAGCTCCTAAGCAGCAGCCCTATGTTTTGAGAGAGGAAAGACCACGAGGTTTCATTTGACATATTTTGTTTTTAAAAATGGAAGGAACTCAAAGGGACTTTTTAAAGCAAAAATCATAGGAAAAGGTGATCGGCTGCTGAGAAAAGTAATAGTAGCGAAGTTATCTTTTCTAAAAATGTGTATTTAGATATGAAACTCTGTAGCAGTGAGACCCACTCAGGTGAGCTTAGAGTCTGAACTAACCAGCAAACCCCCCTGGGTTTGAAGAAACCTTTGGTTAGGGTGACAGAAAATCGTCCCCCCCGACATGCTTTGAGGCTAGCCCCATGAATATGGGTCAGGAATCAGAGGTATTGGTTCCTGGAGTTCTCCTCCTCTTTGTCCCATATACAGTTAATAGCTAGAGAGTTCTTTACCCGCAGTGTTACTATTGGTTTTTATAGCTCTGTATCTGCCCCCCTTGCACCCCTATTCCCCAGTTTATCTGCCAGTTCTGTATCCCTCTTGCTCCTATTTGCCCTCCTGTGTAAACCCCTCCCATTTCTCCATCCCTCTTAACCCGACGTTCGCTTCCGTTAGGCGCTCTGTGGTCTTCGGAACCCAGCTCTATCGTCTCCCGTGTTCCTCCGCGGTCCCACCCGCCTTCTCCTCCCCGCTGTCCCACCAATAAACCCTGGATTCTGAGAACTGAGAGACTGCATCTTCTTTAATCGCCAAGGCTCCTGCTATCCTGCCTTAGGGGAGACAGCCCGAGCTCGGGTTCCGCAGGTCCCGGATCTGCTCCGCCCCCGCAGCGTGGAAGCACCCGGCGGGGACCTCTTTTGGTGGGGGTTTTGGGGTCCCCCTGCCTTCCCAGAGCGAGAAAACCTCAAAACTCTACTCTAGCTTTGGTCACACAACTAATTTAAACAAGTTTGTAAAAGCAATTTTCTTTGTACAAGCACATTCAGGTCACAAAAGTCTTCCCTTTTTACTTCTCTTTTTAGAAAATGCTTTACATTACATTTAACCTAAAGTCTATTACAACTTCTGTAACATAAAATCTAAACATTAATCTCTCCACAAAACCAAGCCTGTTACAACTGTTTATGAAGTATAATTAAATGAGAGAAACATTTAAATATAATTTAATTTTATATTCATTTTGGTAATGTAATCTCTTGTGCCATTTAAATTGTATTTAGTACTTACAGGACTCTCTATTATGTAAAACTCAGATATCCAATCTTCTATTTCATGTGGGATCTTAAGGTGATACACAGTTTTAACAATTAATATTTTTCTTCCAGTTCCAGTTAATACAATAGTAAATAAATACCTAGTACAATGGTTTCTGCTGAGATGCAGCAAAGGGTTTAGGTGACATTTGTGTTATTCTGTTGTCCTGGGTCATCATGTTCTTGAAACTTGTTAGATATTCAAGCATCTGACCATTGAAGGGGGATCTCTAGGGTTCCAGTTCTCAGCATGTGCAGGATCACAGTATTTAATTCAGCACACTACAGGTCTAAATTGATGTTCTTTCACTCTCTTCTCATAGAAATGTTAAAAATGCTTAATACCTGCTAATAACAGGTACAAGCAATTTCACTTATAATGGATATTAATGCTGTACAGGTTTTACACAATAAGATAACCATATGTGGTGCCTAGGCTCAGTTTTCCCTTCATTCTCTACTGCATCTGCCACGTACACGTCCTAACTACTTGCCTGGAGGCATTCTCTCTACTCTTTCAGTTACTTTGATTTAACTGTTGAATTGAAGATTCATTAATTTTATAGCACAATCAGTGGACCATTTACTTTGAAAGCAGGAGTCAAATTCTGCTCCTTCTCCTCTGCCTCTTTCAGTTTCTGAATTAGTATCATAACTCCAGCAATATAAACCCAATCATCATGTACAAGGTATTGAGTACCACAATTTCTGGCAAAACAAACCAACAAGCAAACAGAAGCAAATACAAAACAACAATGACAACAACAATAACAACCCCCTTTTAAAATTAAAGAAAGAAACTATAATTTAAATATAATTTAGAAGGGGATTAGGGGCTGTAATCTCATTTCCAGCAGTGATCTGTCCTATGTTTGCAATTATTAAATCCCTAAGAAATTTTAGATACCATCTTTTACCTAATGACTAACTGAAACAACCTTTTTCTCAGCAAGGCTACAATTAAAAAAGTGGTAAAGAAATTTGGTGGAAATATCAAATGTCTCAGAAGACTGATTGCTGAATTCCATATTGATTCAGAAAAGACTCTGTACCATGAAGTTAAAGAGTTTCCATGAAAGTCACTAGACTCCTACTCTGTGTCCACTCTGGAGGCCTTTTGCAAGGTCTGTGAATATTACAATCATATCTCCTTTGACAGATGTAGGGAGAATCCTGAGAAAACCTTCTTGCACATTTGAAGAGATCCTTTCAGCACTTTCTCTTGTACCACATGCAGCTGATGTATCCTGTCATGAGTAAGTGTGCTGGGAATTGTGTTAGAAAAAAAACAGACCATATCAAACCTCCTATGTTTATCTCCATGCCTATGCCAAGGTTCTGCATGACAGGCGCAAAGGTAAATATCACATGCCACATATCACATGCATAACACAGGGTGGCCAAGCCAAAACTGATGTGACAAATGCTTTGAATTGAAGCCTTCTGGTCAACAGAGGATGTCTTCACCAGAGTTTTTAGTCCTACTCTTTCAAAATAGTGGACACTGCTGTCCTATTCTCCCCTCCAAATTAAACCTAACAGTCCCAGCAGGTGATCCTCTCAGTAACCCCACAGTGTGGAGTGTCTTACCTAGGACCCAAGGTATTATTATTGTCTTCATTTGGGACACAATGAAGTGGATGGCTCTTAAAGTAGACCAGCATTCTTTTTTACATGAGAAGGCAATTTTAATTCTCCACAAAAAGAAGACATAAAGAAGGCCCAGATGTCAGATAGACTAGTCTGAAAGGATTGGATGAGGGCCGACAGACTGGTGCTGAGTGTAGAAGACATGGCTTCTCTGTTGTCAGTGTGTGTCTGGCAGGGATGTGTACACCAGTGCCAGAATGAGAAAGATGCTTTTCTTTCAGATAGCTTTACCTTGGGCTGATATATGAACACACCCACTGGATGAATATAACTCTGTGCAGTGTGATGACCTCCACAATAATGGGCTAAAGTTTGATTTCCTATGAAGTATTTGCTACTAGCATTGACTGGAAGTGGTCTGACTAGCATGACACTGATCAGTGGATGTCTTGGAGTTGTTGTAAAGAACCTGCAGACTTTTTATTAAATAAATGTAAGTTAGATGAAAATGAAGACAAAACTGAGAAAATAATAGAATTCCAATGTCATGAAAATAATTTTCTTTCTCCCCATGAGGGTGAAAGAACAAGTTTTAGATGACTTTCTTTTAAGAGAAAGTGAGAACATTTCGAAAGGCATACACATATATGGAAGTGAAAATAATGGCAGTTTTATCAAAACCACAAAGGACTGACATATTATGCTGAACTACCAAAGCCTTCAGTTTCTGAGACTTGGAATTCAATTTTCCCTAAAAATATAAAGAATTTTTAAATGCCAATTACTGAAAAATTAAGCTTAGATGGAATACTGATTCCAAAAGGATGGCAGAATTTATAGGGTCATATTTTATTCAAGACTTTTACTCAAGAGGTGTTTTTTCTCTCAAGAGTGATGGAGTCACAAAGTGATTTTACTCAAGGTCATTTTGCTCAAGATGGGTGAGGACTTAACATAGAGAACAAAACCTGTACTAACTACAGACAAAGAAAAACAGACTTCCAGAGGACTTGCATGGAAAATTTATGAAGCAGATTAATTTCAGGTAGGAGAAAAATTCTGAAGAAAAATGATTTTTTTTTAACTGAGAACACTGCTTGTCCTTGATTCATTTCTTTTTATAGCAATACTCAGAGCTACACAAAAAAGGACATTCCACTATTTTGTCATCCCTAATGGCAGCAAGTTTAATATTGCCTCAATCCATTCCCAATGTCTGGTGATGTTCAAACCATATCTGTCAATATTATTCAAGAAAAAGGATTTCAGCAACATAATATTAATACCACACCTATTCCTTAGGAAGCAAGAGTGTCTATGGATTTCATAGCATGTTAGCATTAGTCTGTTGGACAGGTTCTCCTCTCTTTCTCTCTTTATAAGCAGAAGCAAGATTTCAGTTTGTCCTGAGGCTACTAAATGAAATGAAAATAAACTTTCATCAGATGTTTAAAATCAGGAAGTAGAAGTAGTGTTAAGTCAGAAAATATTAATGCCAATTTGCCATGTGAAGCATCATTCTGGGAAAAAAGCAAACAAACAAAAAATTCTAGATCCAGATTTTCTATTATACTCCAAACACATTCCATTATGGCTGGCTTTATGTCCTCTACAGTACCTTGTCTTTGGAAATAACAACTACAACAAATCCTCTCACACACTGTTTGCTAATGGACAAAACTAATCTCTATTCTGCTTTCCCAGCTCTTGCAGCACTCTAGCAGCACTCTAGCTTAAGTGAATGGACTAGCATGCTGTGTTTTTGAATGAAATATATTACCATCAGGTGCTTACCATATGTCAAGCATAGGTACCTCTTTACTGATAAGATTAAAAATATATCTTGAGCGATGCAAAAATCTGTGTTTGAACTTTCTGAATACAAGATACAATCAATAAAGCTTTAAAAATAGGCATACAGAGACTGGTTTTAGGCCACGTTCTCACCATTTCTGAGACCACCCATCAGTAGAGACACTCTTCAAGCAATATTTTTGAGGTTTTTTTAAAAACCAATAGTTTTTTATATCATTTTGATCAGCTATATTTACCCAGTTCTGCTATGCTAATTATGGAGAAGGAATTTTATGTCAGTGTTGTGAGTTCTTGAGTATACCTTCTGTTCACAGCACAGAAAAGAGGTAAAGCGCAACATTCATGCTAGGACTATGACCCCTGAGGTTTTAGAGTCGAAGGGAAAATCCCATAGGTTTAAATATAGTCAGGGTCTTTAGATCAAAGTTACACACTTTATTATGTTATTCATAGTCAAGTTACTCAATTAAAAGTCTTTGTTAGGTCACAAAAGAAAATTTTAAAATTGGCTCTTCAGTGAGAGAATCCCATAAGAGTGGAAATTTCAAAAACTACATGATCTAGGAACACCTTTTCTATTGACAAATAGATAAATTGCATAGGAAGGTCCAGAGCTATTAAAGTACAGCTACTTCTTCTGTTCATTGTATGAATGGATGGTTCTGTGCTACAACAACAGAACAGTTTGTGATTAAAAGCTGCAACAGAGACTAACTGGTTGTTTATATCGCTCATACTTTCATATTTGACCTTTGTGCATCACATTTAATGTTAATGCAGTGCAAATTCACTGCATGCAAATTGTAAACTGTGTTCCAGACTAGTCTGAGATAGTGTTTACACTCTAAGTCATATATACACATACTGGATGAGGAAATACTGTTTTACCTCTAACGATTTCAAAACTCAAGACAGCTGCATTTAGTTACTTACTGCTACTGTCTAAGAAACATTTTGGAGAAGGTATACCCTTATAGAAATTAAATCTAATAAAGATAGCTGTAATCTCACAAGTAGTTGGTCACTACCTATGGGAGCTAAAATTGTGGAATAAGCCTAAGTAAACATGACTATAAAAAGATTATTTTTCCCTTGTCCTGGTGATTAAAATTATTCTAACATAAATATGGGAATGTGAATCTTTTTTTATATCTCTGCTAATCAGGGACAGAATCAAAATATTAATCTGAGTGAATCAATGACCTAAATTACCCAAAAAGCAATTTGTCTAATGTAAAATAAAACATGCACAATTACCATTATGACCTTTTTTTTTTAATATACTTTAAACTTTCTCATCTCTGAAACTTTCAGCTGTATCATAAAATGATAATGATAAATTATGGTCCTCTGAAGTGCTAGGAGGTTCTCCTATTGTAATTATACCAAAAAAATAGGGGAAATTAAATATTATAAATCATCTGAAAAAGAAATACTCATTATGTAAAAATAATTGCTGAAAATAAAAACCTTAACAATTATTCTGCTATTGGAAAATATTCAGAATTTTTTTAAAAATCAGAAAAACACAGTACATTTTTATATGTGATAACATTCTAATTTATTTTCTTGGACATCCCTTTTCAGGGTAGATTGTAATTGTTTATAGTTACAAGGCTACAGAGACTTCATTATTATATAATTTGTAGCTCTCTTCTTCAACTGAGCTATAAAATTACTTCAAAGGGGAAAAAAACCCAACAAAACGTACTTTGAAATATTCCATGCTGCCAGAACTCCGTTTCCATTGTAGAGAAATGCAAACAACAATAAGTTTAATAGTCTCAGCAGTATCATAGTGTTGTAAAGAAGACTTGTTTAACAAGGCACAAGTTTACATGAAGAGGGAAAGGTGAACTATGCTATATATGCTACAATAAGATTCCATATAGCTAAAAACTAATTTACCTCATTACTAATCAAATCAGAATAGTATAATGAGAAATAAGAACAAATCTTAAAAACACTTTTCCCCCACCTCTCTCTTCTTCCTGGGCTCAACCTTACTCTTTACTTCTCTCCCTCTCCCCCAAGCATCACGGGGAACAGGGGATGGGGATTGCAGTCAGTTTGTCACAGGTTGTCTGTGTCCCTCCTTCCTCTCCACACTCCTTCCCTGCTCGAGCATGGGGTCCCACCCACGGGAGACAGTCCTTTATCAACTGCTCCATTGTGGGTCCCTCCAACCGGCCTGAGTCCCTCTGGAACATTTTGCTCCAGCATGGGTTCCCCACGAGGTCACAGGTCCTGCCAGGAAACCTGCTCCAGCACGGGCTCCTCTGTTCATGGGGCCATAGACTTCCAGGACCTGCTTCAGATTTTTCATGAAGCCACAGCCTCCTTTGGGCTGTGCTGCAGCTTGGAGTGCTTCATGGACTGCAGATGGATATCTGCTCCACCAGACTTCCCCATAAGTGTATTGCACTGCACCTGTTCAGTGCAAAATTAATACACAACAGCAGAAGAGTAAGTACTAGAAACATGATGAAAAATTATTTCATAAGCTATTTTACATGGAAAATAAAAGACATTATCTATTCTTTACTGCTTGGTTTCTAGACAGTAGTTGTAACTTTGAAATTTAGCAAATGTAATTTTTTCAATGTTTTTTCACCTTGAATAACCTTTGCAAAATTTTTCAAGATGTTGCAGACATTCATTGTGTCAAACAATCTTGAAATACTTTCATGTTAGTACTTTGTAAGATGATGGTATTCATAATTTGGAGAAAGAAGATAAAGTTGTTATAAAAACACTGCCCAAAGCAGACTGAATTGCATTATTTTCCTTTAAAGCTGATAAAATTTTTTTGTGTGTTGCCATTGTGTTACACTGTACGCTATAGAATTCTTGTGCTTCCTTTGACTGCCACATGATTTATGATCCAGATCTTTCAAGATCATAAAAAGAACCTGTCTCACAAGTGATTTTAGTTTTAAAAAAAACTGAGTGGGAACAAGGTTTGGGTCAATCACTGCACAAACTATCAGAAGAATCTCTACAAACTGACACAGACAGCTCTATACGTGATGGTCTGCAAGGAAGTTATAAACTTAGTTTAAAGAGTTGACAGAAGATCAGAAAGATTTTCTTCTTTATTTTTTCCCTTTGAGATAACTCAGTTTTTCTTTTCATAACATATACACCTACAGTTACTTGTCTAAAAAGGTGTAGAAAAGTGTTCTTCAAAATGCCAGCTCAAAAGTCTGAAATATATTTGATGCCAATACTAATATATTGTATCAACCTTCAAAGTATGAAAGTTATGAAACATTACGTCAAATGACTCCAAAACACTCATGAAATTTGTATGTACAATGAAAATGGAAAACTTGTTTTAGCACATGATATATATCCACAAACATGAAGAAAACCTTTCTATTGCTATTGCATTCATTAGTGTCACTTTTTAATGCAAAATTTCTATTTGTTTGTTTGTTGTTTTGTTTTGATTTGGTTTCTTCTGTGTTTTTGGTTTTGGTGGGTTTTGGGGGGGGTGGTTTTGTGTTTGGTTTTTTGTTTTTATTTTTTTTTATTAATATACTTCATAACATTCCATGGAAGGAATGGAGGAAGGGAAAATGGTCAGTAAGATTAAATATTGAATCATGGAAAATTTAGGCTTGGAAGGAAGAGTTATTGAGATCTGTGAGCATATGAAAATATTCATCTTAAAAGAAAGATCTGGTATTATCACAGTTAAAAATTATTGTCTGTTTGTGTTTGACTCCTGAAAGGATCATGTTTCCTGGTTTTCTCTGGTGTATTGAGTTCTCTGTTTCTTGGCTTACACAGCATTAGGAATTGGGACTCATTAGGGCTTTGCCCACTTTTGACCTCACAGTCACAAAACGGAGACATTCTTTGGAGAGATAGTACAGCAGAAATCTGTAAATTTCCTCTCAATACTGTTCAGAAAATATGAAGCCCATTCCTTTGCATTCATATCTGCAAAGGAGTTTGGGGTAACTGCACCCCGTTCCAAATTTGAAATTATCTCAGCTATCCATCAAATGAGATATTTAGCCAGTATCATTCTGGACAGATGTAATTTTTTTGATTTTAAAAATATAATCTACAATACACAGCAAAGGCTCTTTATCTTAAGAATGATGGCATGATACAACACATGAAAAGAAAAAAATTGGTCGAGCAGTTAAACCTTGCTTGTTCAAATGTAATAGCATGCTGCAGTTTGGCATTATAAAATCTTGAATGATGTGATATCAAGTGCTTTTTTAATGAGCGAACGACATTTCCCGCATCTATGATGATTCTTAGTGTCAGTCATCTGCAACATAAGGATACCACCTGTTCCATGACATTTTGGTACAACTTGTGATCTTGCTCGAAAAACCTTTAAAAGGCAAAGGTCTAAAATGCAGTCATAAGAGCAATTAAAAAGATCAAAATTAGTAGGGATCTTTAAATTCTCTACCTTACTCATAACAAACCAAATGTGCTTAATCTAAAGAAGATTGTGTAATTAGGAAACAGTGAAAAAGTCAAATTGTAAAATGGGTATTCTGCAAAGAAAGAAAGAAGCATCCTTGTTATCTAATTCAGCTCAGCAGCTTTCTTCTCACACATGTAACTGTGGTACAAACACCAGTTTTCCTACTAAATCCATCTGTGCTGTTCTAAGTGAGCATAGCACCTTCAGATGGGGTAAGCTGCATTTGCCGGCTTCTCAAGGAGTCAAGAAACACTATACCTACCTGTGGGAGCAACCCTTGGATGAAACTTAAGCTGAAATGAGTCATGACATTTTGTTTGACTTGAGTAGGACAAGGACTTGCTTATGTATAGGACTCTTTCACTCTGTGTAGCCTCCTAAGTCTAGTGTCCTGAATTTTGGGTTGGGTATTTTGGTGGTCTGGATCAATAAGGGAATTATGGCTGCTTATAACAAGGTTTTTAGGTTTCCAAGTCTTTGCAAGGATTTGACTAGGGCTCAGATGAAAATGCATAAGGAAAAGGAGCCTGAGTGTAAATGTGCTTCCGAACTGGCTCTCAGGTTCCAGCCTTGCAGACTTCCAGGTCATCCTGCTGTGCTAAAGCTGTGCTCTGTCCTGCTATTATTTCCAGAGCTTACTTTCATGGAGTCAGTATGAGCTCTTTTTTTTTTTTTTTTTTATTTTGCACAGTGTGAAAAAACTATGTGACTTTCTCCTTTTACTTTTGCCCTTGTTCAGCTGGGATTCTTCCCTGAAGCTGGTACAGTGATGTGTTTTGGATTTAGCTTGAGAATAATGTTGATAACACCCTGGTGTTTCAGTTGATGCTGAGCAGTGGTCAAGGACTCTTCAGCTTGCCATACTGCTTGCTTGAGACGAGGCTTGGAAGTTCAAGAAGCTGGGAGGAGACACAACCAGGACAACTGATCCCAAGTGATCAAAAGAATATGCCATACCATATGACATCATGCTCAGTATGATGAGTGAGAGAGCTGCCAGGGGGACACTGTTTGGGAGCTGTCTGTAAATCAGTCCGCAAGTATTGAGAAATTGCACTGAAAAATCACTTGTTTTGTACATTATAATTTAATGCTAACAGTTGATGTTTCTCTCTGCGGGAGGACAGCAGGAGGCGGCAGACTCACAAAACGAGGTCCCCCCGGTGTGTATCTCCACCAAGTCCGGGCCAGGCGGCCCCCAGGGTGCACTTAGTGTGGCATGAGTCTCCGGCCACAGAAATTCTAGCAGGAAACGTGGTAAGACAAAAGAACATACTGGACTCCATCTCTGTTCTGCCAGGGAGGTTTATTTGGGGTATGGGGACAAGGGGTTGCAGGGGAGGAGAAGGGGGGAGGATAAGTGAGGGACGGGAATAGGGCTAGCAGCTCAGAGATGAAAAGAGATGTAGCAAGCCGACCGGTGACCCTTCATGGTCACCACAGCCGTAGAACCTGAGTTCGTGGACCTTAGATCCCTGAATGAGGAAGTTCTGAGTCTTAGGCGGTGGCACGGCAGGAGGATCTATTTAGCAGCAAGGAGAAGACGTAGGCTCCTGAGGCAGGGTAGAGGAGGTTTATTGGAGAGGGTTACGGGAGAAGTGGACAGGAGGAAGGGAAGCGCTCAAGAGCCCCGAAGAGCCCCGTGAAGCAGGTTATAAGGGGCAGGGTAAGGGGAGGAGTTTGGTCTCATAAACCAATGGGCTTACAGTTTAGAGAGATAAGCATATACATTAACTAATCAGATTACATAGAAGGAGGGGTATGTAACTCAATAAACCAATCAGGTAGGACTACACAGTCAAACAAAGACGAAGCTTCTAGAACTATTACCATACATAGAACGAAGAAGGGAGGAGTTACAACATTGGGATCCGTCCCTTGGGACACGACCATTTCTATCACCAGGGGTTTCCTGGGACATACTCATCTTCCCAGGGCCCTGGCTGGTTCTCTGCCCCTAAGGGAGCGTCCCAGGAGGAGAGCTCTGCCAAAGCTACCTCCACAAAGAGACCTCTCTCTGACGCAGGCACAGGCTTTTAAGGGGAAGAGAATGGGCAAGATTTTTCTCCCCTGGAGCCAGTCCTGGGAGATGGAGGGTGGGTATTGACAGGGGGAACACACCAATAGGTTTTCAGGTACAGCAGAGTGCATATTTCAAAATGAACCAATGGCATACAGAGCAGGGAAACAAAGGGAGCACATGGAATCCTAAAAACACACATTGCTACAAACAATTATGATTATTTACACTTTATTTTCTATTCTGCTAAACTGACTTTATATTAACCAAATTTTTTTGTTTGTTTTTCCTGATTCTCCCCCTTTTCCCAGTGTTGGGGG
Source organism: Grantiella picta (assembly GCA_013397955.1). Classification (NCBI taxonomy): domain Eukaryota; kingdom Metazoa; phylum Chordata; class Aves; order Passeriformes; family Meliphagidae; genus Grantiella; species Grantiella picta. Next base: position 335,294 of record VZRM01007403.1, on the reverse strand, counting down.
CAGAATGAGGAAATGGCAGTATGGTGTTTAGCTGCCTGACGGACGGAACCACACCATCCCTTTTTGCCACCCAACATGGGGCATGAACCCATGACAATTCTCATGCTCCACCAAGAGAGCTAGCCAGGCATGTTAAAACACAGTTTCATCAAAATTTGTTTCTTAATCATATGGGGGATTTTTTACTTTCATACTGTTGATGAGACATAGAGCAACAATAGCAGTGATAGCACTAGATAAATGAAGTGATGATAGAACCAGAACGGGCTTCAGCATACAGCCATTCACCACCACATCCTATCTCTCCTGCCCTGAAGGACTACTGTCACAGATGGAGCCCAAAGTCATTGGCTAAATGAAATCAACAGAAATTTTAAAGGGATAGCCCAAAAGGTAAGGGAAAAATGTCTGTGTGTATACATCAAGAGACAGAAAAGATCATGGGGATTAATGGGGATATATTGAGAAGTATGGGACCCAGGCATGATATAAATTGTATAGGGTAAGGGTTGGATGTTATATACAAAACAAGTGGTATACAATGCAATAACTTACTTTCTGCCCAGCCAGTTACTGAGCACTGGATCCCGGACATATTTCCCCCCAGTTTATACACTGAGCATGATATAACATTGTATGGAATATTGCTTTGGCCAGTTTGGGTCAGCTGTCCCAGGTGAGAGACATGGAACTAACTTCCAACATATTTGCATTGAGAATAATTCCTGTTCATTTTGTGAATTTGTTTTGTAAATGCCTATTTAGATACTTAGTTCCCTCCTCTACAGTTAAGAGGGAGAAAACCTAACTCAGGGACATGTTTTGCATAACGCTTTTGCATAAATGCTAAAGCCCTTTACTGAGACCTCACTAAGGATTCATCACTGAGGAATCCGTTGCTAGGAAAGTACAAACAAATAAAATGTGCCAAGCTAATGTAATAATATGTGATGCTTAATTTTTAATATCTGTGTAAATTGATCAAATATTTTTGTCATATTCTATTCTTTAGAGATGAGAAAAAAATGCAACTTGTTGCATTTCTTAATTTTATAGTAAATATACCTTTTCCTCATATTTACATAGATTTTTTTGAGCCATAATATTTGTGTGGGTTTTGTAGGAACAAAATATGTCAGTGCTGCAACATCAAAACATAACAGATATAAGTAGCAACTAGTAACCTACCAAGTGAGTTTAATAAACACAAAACTTCAGTTACCTAATTAAAACTTCTCAATACATTTAGAGGTACACAACTTCTGACAGAGGCAAGATACATGAAGCAAAATGCATTTTTTCTAGTTTTCCTTAATTCTTGACTTAATGTCATGAATCTTCTACTTAAATCCAAATATCTTTTTCAGTTTATAACAGAAAAAAGCAGATGGAGCTATTTGGACCCATCTGCTTCTTTTGAGTATCTAACTGCAGCAGCAAAGAGAGAGGAGACAGTAGCTTTGCCTTCAGGAGAAGCAGCAGCCTGCATATTTAAAATAGTGACGGCAGTCAGCTAGACTCTAGCTGCTTCTTATGCTACTGTCTTGTTCTCTTCTTATGCTACTGTCTTGTTCTCTTCTTACTCTGAAGTCTCATAAAGTGAAGATTTGTTCAGAATCAGGGTGATTCTTTGAAACAATCTTACCTGAAGATAAGGAGTTGAGTATACTTATCAGATCGTTCCAACACTCAAGCAAGGTGTTTAAAGCCTAACAAATGTCCATGAAGAGGCTTTGTCCTATATAAAAATAAGCTGTACTGTCATTTTTATACTTCCAATCATTCAAGTAAAAGTCAGAAAGATAACATGACTTTTTTATTTGTTTGTTTGTTTGGTAGTTTTAGTGGGGAGGTTTTAATGTTCAATATCAGCATATCTTGCCCTTTTGTTTCTGCCTCATCCTTGCTAGCTTTTCAGGATATCACTGGCATTCATTTGTAGAAGGGCTGATGTTAAGGTGTCTTTTTATATAGTAAATTAACCATTGTAGATAATAGAATCAAATGGAGCTACATAAGTTAAGTGCACCTGCAGAAGAAAATGCATCAATGGGAGACATACATGCAGAAAAATACAGAATATCCCATTATTCCTCAGCTGCCTGCATAATGAGAGGTGGCAGATAATAGAAAAAGGTTGTGTCAGCTGAGAGTCAGATATCATGGAGAGATACCAGTCCCAAACCTGAACTGGCTGAAACTCTGCTTCATCCTTTACCAATTTACATTCAAATGTCAGAACAGAAGCAAACATAAAACGTGCTTCACCATATGGCAGCAAATTTCCCACTATACTTGTAAACTATTTTTGAAAGCCCTCATCTGCTTCCATTGAACTCTATTTCTGTAGATCTGGCTTTTAATTTTACAATTTCTCTTTTCTTTCTTCTTTGATTTTGTTTGGGTTTTTTTTGTTTGGTCAGTTGGTTTTGGTTTTGTGGGGTTTTGTTTTGTTTTGGTTTTTTGTTGTTGTTTGTTGGGGGATTGTTTGGGTTTTTTTGTTTTTCTTTCCCTCTAGTACATTTATATTCCTTCTACATCTTTTGGGGAAGTCTGTCTTGTTAAAGAATAAGTTTATTCTGATCAAGGCTGATCAAGGCAGACTTAATTGCCCATGCTGCTTAAGTAGATCCATTTTGAACATGTCCAAAAATCCTTGAGAAAAATCTGATATTAAATGCACTAGCCCTAGGCATTGTGCATAAGAGCCAGTTGGTGGCACTTGATCTCAAACAAGAAGTCAGTGCTTGACCATCTTATTTAGAAATAGAAACACAGTCTTTTAGACCACATTTACTGAGATGAATTCTTTGGTTTCAGGAAATCTTCATTTAAAATCCTTAAGTGATATTTATTTCTCCCTGTTACACTTTCCTATATCTCTTGCATATTTTGCATCACTGCCATCAGAGTTCTATCTTTCTCATTATGTAAATCAAGTTTATCAGTCTTTCATCTTCTGTTTCTAACTTTACATCTCTAGCTTCCTATCAGGTTTTTTTAATCATCGTTTTCCTCACACCAATCTCCTTATTGAAAATCTCTCCTACACTTTTATGTATTCTTTCCTCACAAACTATTCCCCTCATTTTTATGCTTGCTCCTCCATATTGATAATATGGAATAAAAAGTCTCAGTCACTTCACTGATTAAATGCGAAATAACGATCTGTCCTTGCACTGCAGTTTCACTGGTACATTTAAACCTGGTGATGAATAATGTCTTTTCTGGCCGATCTCCAATTCAGAAAGATTACTGGGTATGAACAGAAATGGCTGAATAGAGAGAAGATGGCAGAGACAGGCCTAAACAAAACATTTAATAAACTGACACTAATATTCTCCGTGACAGTCCTAGACATGGGAATAAAGCTTTGAGTTTGAATGTCTACCAGAGTTAATGTAATTAATGCTCTAGTCACTGACGCTTGTAAGAGTTCATTATGTGGCAACAGGAGATTTTACTTATTTAGAGTTACAAGATCAAAAAATGTCCTTCCTGAGTGCTTGGAATTTAACCCTGACTTCCTTGATATTGTTTAAAAGCCTTACAAGTGTTTGAACTTACTTAGAAACATAACTGCTCTAATTTCCTCACTCAAGTTCACAATGAAATATGAGCATTTAGTAAAAGAAATTTTACTGACTTGATGCAGTTTAATATTGACACCAATAAACCAAATTTTGAGGAATTTTGGATGGAGGATATGTAGAAGTAATTATTTAAAGAAACACAAACAAACCCAAAAACATCACAAGGAGATAAAGTATATGGTTTTGTGTTTGTGCAAAAAAATACATTTACCAAAGTATATATGATATAAAATATAAACAAGTGTATAAGATAAATGTTTAGCATAATTTTTATCTTAATGCAGGCATTCAAAATTTTATTGCCTTTATTTGTCATGGGTTTAATGCCAATAGCCATGCCTTCTAGCATTTCATTATTTGCATTTAAATAGATTTCTTGTGCTACCGGAGCATGAACAAACACTTAAATAGCTTTGAAAATAAGGTTTTTCCCCTTGGCATTATTTTGCTGATAACTCCAAGAACATGGTTTCTGAGAGACAAGTTCAAATTTTTCTGCATAGTTATATGCTGAACTCTAAATTGACAGTATATTCAATCCATTCCCTGCCTGTATAGGACAGCATACTAAACAAAGCCCTAATATTTTAAAAAACATGTACTATGGAAGAAATTTGAACTATAAAGGCTCTTACATGGCATTTAGAGGTTTTTTTAGTGTCCACGGACAATACAGAGCAAAAAGAATTTACTTTTTTAAAGCCTTCAGTTAGAGTAACTGTATAGACTTGTCATGATTAAGGAATACAAAGGACAGACATTGCAATATACTTTATAGACCATGCAAGAATTTTTTTAACAGCCATGAAAGTGAATTGGTTACTCTTGGGCTATTCTGGAGAGTGCAGAGACTCTTGACTACTGGACTTTTCTCTGGTGGAAGAAGACTCCTAAAAACTTCAAAGTAAATGCACATAGACTTGGCACGGCATACTTCCTTAATTTCCTCTTCTCCTCCAGCATCACAGTTCTCCATCGGATAAGCAACCTGTATTGATAAAATACACTGCAGAAAACCTGCTCATACACGCTTAAACTTGACATGTGTGGATGAATGAGTGTTTGAGTAGATCCACAAGCTCTAAATCAATGCCAGCAAAAAACATCTGTGTGGTGCACTCCTTTAATTATTTCTTTTTTGATTAGGCTGCTGTTAAATATTCCGTCTAAGGAGCATTGACCTCAACATCATATCTATGCTAAGACAGTTTCATTCCCAAAACAGCTTGTTAGATTATTTTGCCACTAAATTTAATTCTGCAGTTTACCTCCAGCAAAGAACAACAAAATGGAATTTAATTATGCAGCACAACTCTGTTTTAAATCTATAGTCCCAAAAACTTGAAATTGTCAGCAAAAACTGTCTTTAAGAACAGTGATCAACTCAGAAACTGAGTAAGAACAAGACAAAGGATAACAGAGGATTTCTCTTCTAAATTTAGGAGGCAGGATGCACTCCAGGTTATTTAAATGTTGAGTTTCTGTCTGTGCACTTATTTTTGTGGAGAAAAAAAGCTGTAACAAGAAAGTGCATGCTATTAGCTGTACTCCTGTTGAAAGAGGGACAGAAAGAGAAATCAATCTCTGTATGCCTAATCTTAGCTGCTAGCTCAAGTCTGACTGTCTTTTGAGCAGTTCCAACCAGCCATCTCCGGACCAATACTCAGGCAAAGTCCTAAGATTATTCTATTTTCAGAATTTCATGGCATAAATCCAACATACGAGTAAATTGCCTTAAAATTCTAAATTGTTTCAGATGTCCAAGCTGGAAAAAAATCCCTTCCAACCACCACAAAAAGTTATAATTGGGGGCAAAGGAGCACTACCTGACCAAACAAAATGTCAAATGGCACAGTAATGCTAAAGACAACTTCCTTTAGGGGAAAATTGGCAAAAGCAATGACAGTTTGTTTGCCTTGGCTTATTGGAAATAATTAATAGTTCTTTTTTACTTATTACTGTATAGTTTGGAATTCTTGGTCAGTGTATGAGGAGCAGCAGATATCTTTCAAGAGCTACGTGTGATTTAGACTAAGAGCATCTCCCTATGTCAGCCTGTCTTTATTGGTGATACAGAGAATAAATTACTTGTTGCAGGTATCTAATCTTTTAGACATATGAAGGATGCCTAAAGATAGGGGCACTGACTCACATAGGCTGGTTTTGCTTTAATTAACCTTTAGAAATATTATGAAAAACACCTGAAGTGATGAATATTAATTCATTTTGCAGCTCTGACTGTTGAAGCCAATTGATGTTTCTCCACAGAAAATTTTCCTTACGCTTCGTAGCTTTCTATCAATAGGAGCAAATTATAAAATTAGATGTTATTCCCAGTAGAACTAATAAGATTGCTCTTAGAATCTCTTCCACATTAGTCACCTAAGCCTTTTAGTGAATAACATCTTTTGGAAGTGGAGCACTCTAAAAACATGGAGCAAAATTAAGCTATGTGGAGTCTTTAGAGTACATCTTTTGGGTTTTACTAACTGAGGGTTTAGGAATTTTAGTATATGTTTTAAATTTATTCAATGAACACTTTCTTTAAGAATTAATTACTTATATGTTTACAGACGCCAACATAAAAGTTACAATTGCAAACGCCATATTTAGCATACTATTCACCTCATCAGAATATATTCTACAGGGCTTTATAATGTTCTATCACATCCTTTTAGTACCATATTAACATAAATAAGTTACATTTGCAAACAATTAAGAGGTAAATTACAACTACCTTAGAATAATAATCTGTCTCAGCTGAATTCTACACTTGCTAGTATAGTCAGCTTTAGGCAGAATGCAACTATGTAAATAAAGACTTCTGGTCTTCATCTCCAGAGAGTTATCATTTCCTGTTAGACCTATGTTGTATCTGCCAGACCTATGCAGAAGTCTAGAATGAAACTTAATTCTAGGTACAAATAGTATTTAAAGTGTATACTTCCAAATGAACTAAATTATAGTGTTGATAGTCTGGACTGCATTTCCTTCAATAACTAGATGTTCATCAGTTCTATAGGGAACTTAGATACCTAACGAACCTAGAAACACCTAAATGTAATTCTTTTACTCTCAGACCTATTTCACCCTTAGATTTATACATTCCCAACTCTCTGTTACTTTCATATTTTATGTATTCATTTCCTAGCAATTACTAATGTGGTGGTTTTGATTGGCCCAAAACATCAGTAAAGTATTTTTAACATCTAGGAGAAATTTAGAACCCTCAGAAGCTGTTGTGGTAGGCCTGGGGAGGTGTCTGAAGGGTGGGGAGTGGCACAAAGATGGCTCCTGTGTGTCCTGAGTGTAAGTTCTGGAAGTTTTACATCAAGTCCAGCAGAGCCAATCTCTGATGGCTCTGAAAGTGATGGACATGCTGCCAGCCAAGTTTGGGCCAATTGGAGGTGCTGGTTACGCCTCTGTGAAAACATATTTAAGAAAAATTCAAAACAAGGCAGATGTGCACTTCTTTCACTTCTTTGTAGTTGGAGCAGGAGGAGGTGGAGGTGAAAATATGTAGAGGGAAAACAGCATGGATAATGCCAAGGTCAGTGAAGAAGGTGGGGGAGGAGGTGCCGGAGCTGAAATTCTCTGCTAGCCACGGTGAAGGCCATGGGGGCAGGAGGTCCCCCTGCAGCCCATGGAGTCCACAGGAGTGCAGAAACCAACCCACAGCCCACTCCAGAGGAGCAGGTGGATGCCTGGAAAAGACTGTGAACCAGTAGGAGTCTCATCTAAGAGTTAAAACTGCAAAAGGCCTTGACTGAGAGAGAAAGGCCTTTTCCTTGCTCCTGGGATGGAAGCAGCCTGGCCTCGGCTCGGGAGAATCTGCACAGCACCCTATGGACAAAAGGACTCATGTTGCAGCAGAATTCGGGCGGGATGTTGCTCGTGAAATTGGACCCACACCAAAGAAGTCCCCAGAGGACTGTCTCTCGTGGGGAAGACTCCTGGCTAAGTAGAGAAACCTTTCTAATTGGACTGACCAGAAAACTCCTTAACTTGCCCCCTTGACTAGTAACACTAGTCTGTGTTACTAGTTTGAAAAGACAGAAGTGGGGGGGTGAGTGCAGAAATTGCTTCTTAAAAGGGTGGGGGTGAGAGCAGAAAAACTGTCTTGAGAAAGAGAGGTAAGTAGAGACAAAGAGTATTTGTAGTGGATGAATTGTAGTGATGAACAGATTTAAGAACCTGCTCTGTGGACTGAAAAAAATACCCCACACTCTGCCCCTACCTGGGTTTGTTGGTTATAAAAGAGGAAAGGGGGTGAATACTATAGGTTCGTAAGAGGGAGGGGGGAAGTGAACAAAATAATGTATGAAAAGTGTATTTTCGCCTTGCATTTATCCTCCAATTCTCTTAGGTAATTAAATCACTTTTTTTGCAACTTTAAGCTTAGAGTCTGTTTGCCCTTTTTCTTTTTCTGTGCGTCCTCCTACCAACCAGTGTCCTATCTCAGGTGACTCATGAAATTAGTATGTTTTGTTTTTAAGTGGTTTTTTTTCTGTAGCAAGAGAGAGTCGAGATGCCTGGTGTTTAATCAAGGTCAAACCTTGACACTATCTTCCCCCTCCAGGATAAAAAAGAATATAATTTACCAATCAGTTGTAGACACCTACATGGCAGATATCTTTACTTGAGCTAATCACCACAGACTCCCTTCGCTGTCCCTAAGAAAAGCTATTGTAAGATTTAGTTAATCTTATCCTCATATAGACACCTCAAGATAATTCAGTTACTTCTGTATAGGTGTCTAATGACATTAAATGCTCTCTGTGATATCCCACCTGAGCTTTTGCTGCAAATTAAGTAAGTAATTTGTCTTGGTTTCTTTCCCTGCAAACCCTGTGTGGATGTCAGAAGTCTCCTAGGGGATCTCAAATGGTAGCTGACATCAATTCTGAAATAGCAGAATTAACTTGCTAAAAGAAGTCATGTTTGACAGAATTGTCTGCTGCTTTGCATGGACTGTGATGGGCACATAGGACAATCTTCCACTTGTCAATGTCTACAAGGAAGGCATTTGATTTTGACATTTAAATTTCATAATATTTTTTCAAGTTCTAGTAATCTCCATAGCCAAAAATCTTTCTTCATAAGTAAAACCTATCACAGGCAATAAGGCTTTCTCTTGTGACTGTTATTTCTGAGCATGAATGTTCTTTTGTTAGGAAAATGACTCTGTAGTGAAAAAAAAGCTACTACAAATACAAGCATGAATTAGAGTTGTGTCACACTGAAAAGACTTGAAATGAAATAAATAAATTTGCTCTCTATCTACGTTAGTAAAAATTAAATGAAACTGAAATAATCAGAGCTTGATGAGATGGTGAAGCTTTACCACTCAGTTGTTCATAGTGATTTAGAGGAAGACTTATCAGAGAAAACTAAGACTCTGCTAACAATTAGCAGCAGATTCAGATGAGGTTTAAGAGATGTGGATAGTAACAATGATATAATAACGATGTTTGCTGGAAATTTTCATGAACTTATAAACAGTTAAATTCAGAGACTACCACTGAAGCATGGGAGTCAGAATGTTGTCATTGTTTATGTGTGTATGCAAAAAATAGATACATATGCATATATATAATGCTATTCAAAATTATGTAACCATCTTTGAATTCACATTGAAAATATTTCTAATGTATTATTTCCTGTTCTATAAAAATTATCTTTCACAAAATATTAAATCAGTATTATAAATGTAGTTAATGCAGCCTAAAATTCTAACCCAAACTTCCAGCTGACAAGTTTGAGTAGGTGTGTTGAGACCCAAAACTGGCCCTCATTGTGTCCAGTACTTTCTGATAATAGTTTAGAATTGCAGGATTTAGTAATACCTTTAAGGCAGCGACTTAATTCGTTCAGATGAATCCAGAGGAAAAATAAAATATGAAATATTTTGCATTGGAAAAAAGAACAAGCCAGAAACAAAGCACAAGCTTATAGGAGTTTCTTCTTGCAAGTTTTTTTCTGATAGTATTATTTTCTTCCATCCAGAAGTGTTTGTGTCCTTCTCAGTTCTACTTAAGGCTGATGCGATATTAATAAAACACAATTGGCAGTTGTTGCCTTCTCCTTTCTTTTTTTGACATGTGATTTCCTTAGAGACTCAGAATAAGATGCAGGCATTTCAAAGGAACTGAAAACAACATGCTTCACAATATCTTCCTTTGTAGTGTTTAAATTACTCTTTCTGATAAGGAAGAGAAGTAGTTTTAGCAGTTCTCATTTGTAGCACTCATAAGCAATCCCATCTGACTGTGGTATGGATGCATTGGTAGAATCTTCAATAGAAAATGAAACTATTAAACAAGTAGGCAAAATGTAAGGGTGAAATCAAAATAGTCAAAAGGGAATTTGACAGCATGGAACTTGATTTTTCCATTCTCATTCAAGGTCAATACTGTGTTATTTATGAGGAACTTAACTGATTTATTGGGGCTTCTCTCTGGCTTCAACTCTGAAGGCATAAAAGTGGTGGAACCAGTCCCAGGATAAATTGTGTTATCATTGCTATTTTCACAAATAATTACCCTTCAGAGAACATTGATAGAAGTTATATTGATACAAAAAAATATATCCTCCAATCCTTGGATAATCAGTGATACAAATAAGCTTGTAGTGGATCTCCAAATACTGATGCATGAGAAGTGAGGTCTGCATTAAATGTGGAGAATAACATGCAGCCTACTGCAGGTTATTTTTAGCAGTTCAAGTATATGCAAAGTTTGTCAGACAATTTGAGAATTTGTCAATTATATCACCTTTTGAGTTACCTGAAAGAATCATAGAATCCTTCATTTTGGAAAAGACCTTTAAGATCAGTGAGTCCAACTGTTAACCTGACTCTGCCATGTCCACCACTAAACCATGTCCCTAAGTGCCACCTGTACCCATTTTTAAAATACTTCCAAGGATGGTGACTCAACCACTTCCCTGGGCAGCCTGGGAAGACAACCCTTTCAGTGAAGAAATTATTCCTAATATCTCATCCAAACTTCCCCTGGAACAACTTGAGGCCATTGCTTCTTGCCTTGTCACTTGTTACCTGGGAGAAGGGACTGACCCCCACCTGGCTACAACCTGCTTTCAGCAGTTATAGAGAGGAATGAGGTCCCCCCGAGCCTTCTTTTCTTCATCCTAAATAATCCCAGCTCTTTCAGGCACATATGACTATTACTCCAGAGCCTTCATCAGCTTCATTTCCCTTGGCTGAACACACTTCAGTACCTCAGTGTCTTTCCTGTAGTGAACACAGCACTTGAAGCGCAGCCTCACCAGTGCTGGGTACAGGGGGACAATCACTGCCCTGCTGTGCTGGCCACACAATTGCTGACACAGGCCAGGCTGCCATTGGTTTTCTTGGCCACCTGGGCCCACTGCTGGATCATGTTCAGTAGGCTGTTGACCCACATCTTCAGGTCCTTTTCTGCTGGGCCATTTTCCAGTCACTCATCCTCCAGCCAGTAGCATTGCCTTAGGCTGTTGTGATAGAAATGCAGAACCTGGCACTTGTCATTGTTGAACCACATGCAGTTGGCCTTGGCCCATTGATCCAGCCTGTCCATATTCCTCTGCAGAACCTTTCAACCCTCCAGCAAATCAACTCTCCCACCCAAATTAGCATAGTCTGGAAATTTTCAAACTGACATGTAATTTAAAACAAATTTTCACAGGTAATGTTAACTGAAAAAAAGCTAAAACAAACAAACCAAAGCCCCCCAAAATCCAAACAAGAAAAACAGCAGAAACCAAACAGGAGATATAATCAGTTGTAATAGTAACCACTCTCCAGGGAGCAAAAGGCCTAACTGCTTCCCCATACCAGTGACAATTAACTGGATTTCTTGTCATTATAGTTTTATCTTTTAAATAAATACTACTACAGCTACCAGTTCTAAGACTTACTGATAACATTAAAAAAAAAAAAAAAGTAAATTTTTTTCTCTGAAACATCAAATATACACTGTTAATCATTAACGATTTCTTTTTATAGTCTTCAATTTTTGGAAGACAAACAGCAGCAATACAGAGTCTTTTTAACGTTACTTGCATAATTTAGCAGCTTGGCATTTCCATTTGAGGGAAAGATATTGGAGATTTTCAGACACAAACACGTTTTTAAGCAAATCTGGAAAGGCTTCTGAAAAGCCCTTTCACTCAAAGTTTGGAGAAAATTAAATACAGACATATATTGAGGGTAAATACATCACTGAAAATCTAAATGTTGTTTTAAGTGTACTAATGGTGTGCTTAACTGTATGACATCCCTACTATTTAGTGGGAAGTTATTGGCAGCTATAAAGGATGACTTCCAGTAATGCGAAACTACATGTGCTACTGCACTCTCTTTCCAATTCATATTTTCTGCTCTACAGTTGTATACACAAGGCCTTGTAATATGCTATGCACAGTCCAACTCTCCTCTTTTCATATGGTTATTTTTCTTGGCTCGGGAGCAAGCCTGAGATAACAAAAACCCCCCTTTTTTTTGGTCTTCTTATTACAATGTAAGTTTAATAAGGGTTACTACTGAATAATGAATTCCAGTTAAGCTGAAATTTTAAGTCTTTCTCTACCAGTAAGACCATTCAAACATAATGAAACAATAATACCTAAAATCAAGAGACATCAGGGTTTATTTTGTCAAGTGTTTTTTATGCATTTTTCCCAGTGTCATGAATCATAAATGCCATCTGGATTGAGACCCTTCTAGAAAGTAGTAGGATAGTTCCAGAGCACAAATAAGATAATTAATATGGATCTTGGAATTACATCTCCTTTCACTCTCTCTCAGTGATGTGAGCAGCAGCCAGAAAGGCAACCTTGTTAGATGAGGAAGATTACTGATCAGAAGAAAATGCCTTCTGAAATACTGCTAGAGAAATTGCCTACCAGCCTGGGAACTGTGAGCATGGGAACTGGAGCTGGGAACCAGAAGAAAAAAAAAAAACCTGACATCTTTGAAGTACAGCTGAGTACCTAGAAACTGGACCCATTCTAACTGCAAACCCAAGGAACTGCAATGACAACTAATTGTCTTAAGGAGATTAAAAAGAATTGGTTTATAATAAGGGGTAAAACATCCTGAGAAAGTACAGATTAGTACAAACTGTTGGCTGTTATAGCTTCAAGAACAGGAAAACAATTAAAAAAAAACCCAAAACTTGGTCTGAAAGAACAGAAAGCATCATCATCACTTGAAGTGGTGGTGTTCTGATGTTCTGTGCTTTATTACATCTGTTTGGTACAAAAAGGACTCAATTTTTATCCAAAACAGAACCTCTCTTTGTGAGATCTTCCTGTGCCGTGCATACTTTTTTCTTAAACAGGCCAATTTATCTGCACAAGCCTTCTATGAGGCCTTGGACCCTCAGTGGGCACTTCTGGGTGACTCCAGACCCTGTGACATGGATATCTTTACAGTGAAACTGATGTCTTATTTTCCTGGGCTCCTTCTGGGCCCACTTCCGGGGTCAGTTTGATTGGTCCACCTGCTTTAGGGTGGTTGGGTCCCTCTCAGAGGATAAAGCCTCCATGTCTTTATGTATTACAGTACACAAAAAGGTGTGTAATACACACTTGTAGGTTCAATAGCCCTTCATGTTATCACATCTTCTAAGATAACAACTTTAGAGAAGCAGTTTTCCTTGTTGGCTTCTGAACACCCTGCTTGTTAGGACTGAAGGAGTATAAAGGTGGAAATCCCATAAAGGTGGAAAATCCACCAGTTTTTTCACTCTACTTTCAAATCCTTACGTGTGGGATCAGAGCAGTATCTGTCCTTATGGCACCTCCAGAGGCCAAAACTAAAGAGCAAAGGAAATATTTTTGCCACTGTATTTTTTGATACAGACTTTTAATGATATTGTGTGCCTAATATCTCCTGCATGTGCATTATATTTTGTTTAGTAGAGCTATACATTTTGAATTAAGAAAGAAAATTCTGGGCTAGAATGGAAGGCTGTATTTAGCCCTCATTTATATTTATTTACATGTTTGCATTGGTGCCCCCAAGACAGGTATGTAAGACTGACAAGATGAATTTAAAAGCCAGGTGCACAATTGCCATCCTGATTCAGGGTGCACATAGCTATCATTGGGCATATTACCATTCATCACCAGCCTTGAAAGATGCTAGATCACTATCTTCTTAGAAAAGCACGACTCATCTCTCTGTCTACATGTTTCTGTATATACAGAACCTAAGCAGTTTACAAATTTTACCTCTGAAAAGAGAGATGGATAAGAGAGTAGCATATCTGCAAGCAAACATCAAGGTTTATTCTATCAACTCTTTTTCATCTCTCATGTGAAGTCTGAGAACTATATGCAAAATCTATATCACCTTCTTTCGATTTATTTTGTCTAAATAAAGCAAAGGGAAGCCTCCAGTGTAAATAATTGATGTTTGTTTTAATCAATTCTATAACGCCTTTAAGGCTGAATTTTGAAAAGAAAAAAAATCATTTTTTTCTGATTAAAGTCAACAATTACAGGCCTTAAAAATAATGAAAGATGCTACTTTTCTTAGCAAAGTAGCAGTTCCTTGAATCAAGCATCACTACCAGAAATAAGATTGTATCATGGGATGCTAGTACTCAAGCCATCATTAACTCACAGAACAAATAACAGGACAAACTTATACTTGGAGTGATATTGTCCTGTATTTTTCTGCTGCTTTTCCTTTTTTTTTTTTTTTTTATATAACTTTGCAAACTGCTTCTCTAATAACTAAATATTGCTGTTGCTGTTGATTTGTTTTGTTTGTCCTTTTCTGTGGCTATGATGACCTTTTGTTAATCATAAACTTCTTGATTTCCTGTCACACTATCTCTGGAATTCTTAAATAGAAACAAGAGTTCTATTAGCTATGTAGCTTGTTGGAAAATAGTGTCAAGGCGACTGTGGTTTTGGTAAGATTTCTGAAGTGTTTCTGAAACCTAAAAGTAATGAGACTGAGGAATGCCACCGCCCTAGGTGTCAAACATAAGCTCTGCATTAAATCTGACTCTATAATAGGTTTTGAACTTCGTGGGAAGCTTTCTAAAATCTGGGTTTATTCCAAAAAAAGGCTGAAATTAAATAGCAACCAAACAAAGAAACATAGCATTTCTCATGGACTAAGCTGCAGCTGTCCCACAAAACCGACATTCCCAGGCCAATACTGAGCAGATCAAAGGTAAATAGCACAGTGTTGTACAGTCCAGCTGGAAAAGAACTATAGACTATCCACTTCTGCTTCATAGCATGATCAGACTTACCTAGCTCATGCCTGTCAAATACATTTTCAGGCTGCTCTCAAAAGCTTTTAGTCTTGGAGACTCATAATATTCTTTGGGCAACCTATTCCAACTTTCTTAAAGTCCAATCAAAATCTCCATTGTGGCACTTAAGCCTCCTATTCATCCTGGACATGAAGATTGATTATATCTGTGTGGAGACAAGAAAATCAGAGACATTACTATTTTGACTGTATTTATTGTTTAATACATTTTTGTTACAATCCCCATTAATATAGATGTTAATATCCAATATTTATATAGGATTATGGGGTTAGGTTTTGGTTTTGGTTTTTTTGTTTTGTTTTGTTTTTTGGTTTGGTTTTTTTGGTTTGGTTTTTTTTGTTTGTTTGTTTGTTTGTTGTTTGGTTTTGGGTTTTTTTTTGGTTGGTTGGTTTTTTTCCTGGGTTTTGGTTGATTTGGTTCTGGTTTTTTTTTCCTTCCTTCCTTCCTTCCTTCCTTCCTTCCTTCCTTCCCTCCCTCCTTTTAAAATCTCATTTCAAGCAGTGTCTATGTAGTTCTTAGCAAGAAACATCTTGCTGAACCTTTATTGAAGATGTTTGTCAATTAAACTATTTTTACAGGATTATATATTTTTTTTCTCCCAAGCCATATAAAAGAACAAAGTCAAAATCTTTAAAATTTGTGACAGGAAGATGCACATATCACTGTCAAAATTACTTGATAGCAAAATGGTTATCAAGCAATGTGAAGTCATTACAGGATAATTAAGCTTGCTGAAAGCCAAAAAGTAAGAGTCTCTTACATATAAGTTAAGCCGAGATTTCACATTTAGTAAAAATGGAATAATGGATCTAATCGTCATTAGTCTAGATCTAGTTGTTACCAGAAAATAAGAATGCAGATGAAATCGCTATGCACACACTTTTTGGATTCAGCCTATATTCCAAAGATGATGCCCACCCTCCCAATGTCCTTCTGGGCCCTGAGGTTGGTCTGTAGGGGTCTGTTACATATGAGGAGGTTGACTGTGAGTTGTGGACTTGTGGAGTTCTTTACAGGAAGGACTACGATGTTCATGTTGATGGGTCTGCCTACCTCTGTCTAAGGGCCCACTTGTGGTAACTGATACATTTAATAACCCACTTTCACTGTGTTTCTCTTTCTTCATTGATCTGAAGCTCCCTGTTACATCCAAATTCACTATGTATTCACATGCTTTAGATATGGGTATTTTTTCCTTATTACCACTAAGACTAATATTGTCCAGCTTCATGCCAGAATTTTCTTTAATTGACCATGGGTGAATTGTTCACATTTGTGTTGTCTCCAGCGCCCTGTCTCTGCCCTGACTCTTACCACACCTACGCCTGAGCTCCTCTGCACCATGTCCTGTGTCCTGACTTCTCCAGGTCTCTGCTGTCTACCATACCTGTATTTCTCCATGTTATAGCATTGTATAAGAACTGTATATATTTCTGTGCAGAATAACTACTTACTGCAGCTATGGTTGTGCCGTTCTAAAAATAGAGCAAGTCAGCTGTAGTCACCTGATCAAATAGGGAAATTTCTGTCACTGCTAAACCAAGCAAAACAAATTTGCAGGCAGGTCAACAAAAGCTGAGACAGAGCAGGACTGATAAGCCCCAGCCCTGAGGCCTTACAGACTTCCAGCATTAGCAACGGCAATGCTGTCTTGCAGTGCTACATCACTGCAAACTGTTCTGCTCACATTCTCCTTTTTTCCTAACTAAAAAGTCATGAAGCAGATGTGTCATGGAGAAATTTAGGGTTGCGGTAGCCATGAAGACAGAACCACAACAGCCAAATGCATTAGATTTTTTTTGGATATTAGAAAAAAAGTATACATGAGAAGAGTTTTCAAGAATCGGAAGAGGCTGCCCTGAGAAATGATTAAGTCACCATCCCTGGTGTCCTTTCAAAGGCCTGGAGCTACGGCACTTAGGGACATAGTGTTTGTGGTGGACTTGGCAGTGTCAGGTTAACACTTGGACTCAATAATCTTAGAGGTATTTTCCAACCAAAATGATTTTATTATTCTATTATTTTCTTTTTTTTTAATGAATGAATATTAGTATAGTGGGTAAATTATGGTTTGTATTCCATGATCTCTATCCTACAGCAAATCCACTTTCTGCATGGAATACAAACTCACGCAAAACACTGTGGTCCAGCTGTGACTGGCAAGCAGCAGAGACATGAGGAAAAATCACACTCTTTCTAACACATCAGCATGTACGATTTGGCTGGTAGCCTGGCCATCACCCACTGCAGCTCAACCTCAGACTCAGCCTTCTTCAAGGTTTTGGTAGTCTATACATTTATTCCCACCAAGGGTCTGCTGTTTTCATAGCTTTTTTACTTTCCAACTCAGGTGCTAGCCATATGCTGACAGCAGGCTTATTTGTCACATCACCCAGAAAAGCAGGCTAGCTGGTTTTGTCTGGTTTACTATTACAGTTTTGTATCCCGCTCCAAACATGTTTTAAGAATGTAAACACATTAAGAATTAATTTGTACTTTTAAAATTTTATTTATTTCCTGTACATAGATATATACCAAGGTCTTGGTGATCTTGTCCATAATAATTATTTGTTTTTCCAGTAGACAGTTTTGACCTGGACAGCTTTAGTTAATATATCACTTACTGAAGCCGTGCCTTTCACCCCATAACAACTGGTTTTATAATCATTTCAGTCCAGCCCAAAGCACGTGGTTTTATATGCATAGTTTTCATACAGTTTTTTCATAAATTACTTGGGTCAGTTTAGTAGATTCAGAGTAACTTTCAGCCATTCACTTTATATTTGAAAAATCAGTAGTTCCTCAGAGAACAATGTTTTATCCTTGCTGCTCGATGAAAACATTCTTCCTCGTTTAAATAAATTAAAACAAAAAGGTTTTAGCTGCATAAGTTTTGCTGTCAAGCCCAGCATCTCTAGAATTTCCATAATCATAATTTTCTAAATACTAGTATTGCAAACTATAATTTGCAACCTATGACTATTCAGGCATCATAGCAACTGTGCCACATAGAAAAGAGATGTCAGAAAAAGCTAAGGTCTAGTAGTAGACCTAGCAGTAGAAAAGAAAACCTGACAAGTGGCTGATAAAATCAAATCACCCATAAGAGACAGAATTTGCAGAAAACAAGATATTTCATCAGTCCACCAGAATGGAAATACTGTTTTAAAAACCACAGAATCTCAGAATTACAGAACTTTTTAGGCTGGAAAAGACATCCAAGAGATGATTGAGTCCAACCAATGACTGAACACCACCTTGTTAACTAGACGATGATGCTGAGTGTCACATCCCATCATAGGGACAGTGACACCACCACCTCCCTGGGCAGCCCATTACAATGTTTAACAATGCTTTCTGTGAGACAATTCTCCTTGATGTCTGACATGAACCCCCAGGCACAGATTTTGTCCTCTTGTTTTTCCAACTACTTGCCTGGGAGAAGAGACTGACTCCCACCTGGCTAAAGCCTCCTTCCAGGTAGCTGTAGAAATGGATAAGGTCTCCCCTGAGTCTCCTTTTCTCCAAGCTAAACAATCTTACCCACCCTCATAGAGATATTTGAACTTCTAAAGAAATAAAGATACAACTCTTATTTTTCTGATCATATCTCTTCTTCAAATTAGAAGAATGATTTTAAAGCAACCAATGTGCAAATCTCTACAGGCTAAATTCTACTAATAATCAAGTCTATCTTCTCTAATTATTTTTTTTTAACTTGACCCTCTTCAAGAGTTGGAAATGTGTTGGCTGTTTATGTAAATACTTAAATATGCTTAAAGGTCTATTATATCTCTGTGGCTCTTTACTTCCATACATTCCAAGACAGGAAGCAGATAGTAACTTTGTTCATCTTTTATAGATATATTCTTTTTAAATTACAGTTTTGTGTCTTTTTTTTTTTTTTTACTTTGCACAGTTTTTATAGAATCCAAGCCACTGTGAATTGAGAAAAGAAATTTTTTCTCAAGTCTTGCAACAATGGGGGGAAAAAAAAGGAAAAAAATTTCTATAAAAAATAGCGTGTCAATAATTTTGGTAGTCCCAAGGTAAAAAATCAGAGTCCTGGTGGGGTAGAGACGCTGGTTTTAACTCTAAAGTATTGACCAAAAAAATGCAGAAGAAACACATTTTTCACACATCTTTGCTAATGGGGGAAAAAAATAAAAAAGATGCCTGATTCTGGAATACTCTGTAAAACAGAAAAGTATTATAGAAAAAACCAGTTCAGCTGCCAATATTGAAAATTTACACAAAGGGAGATATGAATTAAACAATAGAGAGAATTCAAAAAAAGATAATCTCAGTGGATTGATTCAGAAGGTATTTATAGAGTTGTTTCATCAACCAAATGCAGAGGAAATCATAATTGACAGGCATTGTACCTTCTTCCCTCCAGTTCTGGCAGCAGGCCAAGGTGTGTAATAGTGAGGTTCTGTTATGATTGCCAAATGCAGGTCATTAGAAATAGTGGAACTGAGTATAGGACATTTTCAAAGTCATATAAAAGAGTATGGAGAGAATTTTCTATCTTGGTTTTCAAGATGGGCAAGGCACCAAATGTAATAAAAGCAGGCTTCAAAGAGGCAGACTGATGAACACCATGAATTTAACTTGGAGATCTTGTTCATACACTATCACATAGTCTGGCATATTAGCAGGAAAAAGGAGAAACTGCCTGAAATGTCTGATTCTGGTTTTTAAAAATTAAAGCACAGTAAGAAAAGTAGAAAAAATCATCCAGAGGTGAGACAGGCATGGGCTGATTGAGAGGCAGGTAGGGGTGGAAGCAACTAAACCCCCCACTCATGTCTGCTGTACATCTGTAAGACTGAATGGTTTTCATAAATAGACTCACTCCCTTTCTCCAAGTTTTCTTCATGCAGTAAGTTGGAAGTGTTTCCTCATGTTTTATGTTTTTCTTTGTGTGTAGAAACACAAAAAATTATCTTTTTAAAAGTACATGTATTTTAACTCATAATTTTATCATCTACATAAGATGCCCAGTGGACTTTTCAAGCAGAGGTAAATAGGAGCACTAGGGAAATGTGTAATTCCTCTGCTTAGAACAAGGACCAAAGGCAAAAAAAAAAAGCAGATAGAAAACAATGCATTTTATTAGGCATCAGGATTGCTTTCTCCACTATACATATAATACAAACTTGTAAATGTTGCAGAAAAAGCCATTGTAATGCGATGTAATAAAAACCCCAAATTCCCACAGATTAAGAAGACTGTATAACGTACATTTATAATTTCTTTATAATTAAAGAACATCGGAAAAGCAAAAGAAATATTTCTTCATTTCCATAGACTAACCAAAAGAATGGTTTACTCTGTGGTAAAGATTAGGATAGCTGAAGTTTATTCACTAAACATGTAACCAAATTAAATACTCAGCAATATTAAAAAGGAGGGATACATGCAGTAGATCCAGTTAAGCAGCAAGGGTTTTGAATTACATAATCTATACCTCAAAACAAATATTTTAATTTTGCATAAAGGGAGTAAGCATAAAAGAGAGGAAAAACAATGTATTTTCATTAATAGAATTCCTTTGTTGAATGCAGGTGCTCTTCAAGTTTTCTTCTAGATTAGTTTGGTAGTGGAATACCAAGAAGAAGTGCGTGAACCAGTCAGAGTTATGCTAATATTCTAATAAGCAACAATTTGGACTACAATGGGCTTTACTGTAAATATGTAAGCTGCTTGATAATTTATACACTATCATTATTATGATTATAATTTTAGATAACAATATTCAGCTTTACAAATACGTGCTTAATCTGTACTCTCTTAGCTCATAAATCAAGCCCCATATTACAGCCTCTATAAATCTATGCTGTTGGGAGTGATGATAAAACTTGACACCTACAACAGATGCCCCAGAAAGTTTGTGAGATAGAGACACAGACCTTCCTAGAGCTCTTAGCTCAGCACGTACAGATTTTTTTAAACATATATGAAGACATATGTTATGAAATCACTGATCTAATATCTCTAGTTTTATCATATTCTGTTTAACATTGAAACTCCTGAGTTTAGTGGTTTTCTTGCCTTCCTGGAAATATGAAAATGGAAAACTGCATGTATGGTTATTGTAAAGACTTCTTTTTCCACAGTTTATCTGAGGTTTTAATGAAGAAGCACTAGAACTTCTTAAAAGAGAGTGTGAAAGCAAATAAACAGAACTTTAAAAAAACACTCCAACAATAATGAGGTTTAAGATTTTGGGGTTTTTTTTAATAAATGTTGATTTATTTATTTATTTATTCATCTATGTATGAATAACTGAAAACCATTTTTTTTTTCTTTTTAAGTGAAACATTTTAAATTGAATTTTCACAATGAAATTATGTCTT
Source organism: Grantiella picta (assembly GCA_013397955.1). NCBI lineage: Eukaryota > Metazoa > Chordata > Aves > Passeriformes > Meliphagidae > Grantiella > Grantiella picta. Next base: position 314,042 of record VZRM01007403.1, on the reverse strand, counting down.
CTTCCCACTGATACTGTCTTGAATAATACTCATTACTTATGAACTGGGGCAGAAGATGAATTGTCTGATAAAAAAACCCAAGCAATAAACTAAGTCAAAGGCCAGTGTAAAGATGTGATTAAGAAATTCCGATCATAAGAAACCTTTAAGAGGTAAGCAGAATGATTGGACAAAATCACTTAAGATACAGGAAACTTGCACCTGTGTTTTTTCACACATTTTTGGAAGAAGACACTGGAAAATGTGAATGTAACTGACAATTTTGTTATTTTGATATAAAATTCTGTTTCACATTGAAATAATTTAATTTTTTTTAGCTGATGGTATATCTAATAATAAGAGTAAATGTGAATTTTTAAAATCTGTAAGATCCCTCCACATGTAAAACATCTGAAAATAACGGGGAGAGCTTTGATTGCTCTCCCTCTCCACATTAATTATATAGAACAAAGAATTTCTTCCAGAAAATTCGCTATGTCAAGCTTGAAAATTCTCTGTGAGCTATTGTGCAATTTTCAGTTGTCCAAGCCTGAATGTCTGATCAAGGACTCCATGCAGAGGGAATTCCTTAACATATTGTACCCTTAGATAGATCTATCCAATGATTAATCCTCTTCAAGTTATGCATCATATCTTCCCTGTTTTTTTTGCTTTTCTCAACCAATAATTGCAAATTTGAGCTACCAACTATTTTCAGATTCTTTTTAACATTTATGATATGCTCTTTTTTTTTTTGCTGTAAATCATGTTTTAAGAAGTTTCATAAGCTTCTTATGCACAAAATAGGTAGTTTTCAGATCATTAATATCGTACTTTTTATTGCTCTTTTTTGAAGTGAATTTAGTATTCTAATAGTAGCTTTAGTATTACTGCATACAGAGTTTCTGCTACTCTCCAAAACTCTTTCACAGTGTTTGGAAATCATTCTGCTTCCATTAACTGTGGTTACAGCATGGACTGCATCATTATCTGAAAATTCAAGTAGCTTGTAAATATCTGCTCCCATTTTGTGGGAATTGGGAATATCAGCATCATCAGTTCAAAGGAGCAGCTAGCAGGGCAGTACATGATTCTGGCATACATGGAGAACTCTTCTTAGCAATCCATGGCTAAAACTAATCTTCATGACCGTAACTCAGGCAAAAGTAAGACATTCATTTTAGACCTAGCTTCTTCTTCAATAAGTAATATGTAGGGATCTAGAGAAATACCTCTGTCGTTAAAACAAAATTCTGATACTGTCAAAAATGGAACACATCTTTTACCTGGAATCAGAATACCTGGTTAGTCCAGTAAAACTTTTAACAACTCCCACAAAAAAATAAAGAGTGCACACTAGAACTGTTACAGTAATTCTAATATTCCTATCCTGAATTTATAGAGAATAGCTCATTATAACTAATATTAAATTTGTCATACAAGAAAAGTGCCTAACATTGGTCTCTCCTTTCTGTACGACACATCCCTTCCCCATGTACCTGAGGTCCACAGACTAACAATGCCAGGCTACTGTGCCCCAGGCCAGTGGGTAACATGGAGGGACAGCAGCTATGGTTTGTGCCTTGAAAAGAGCAGTGTCCATGGCAGGTACCTGTGGGTCCTTCTGCCCAGGACTATGCTCAGAGCTTTGGGGGTGTATCCCTGGAACTACCCCTGTGCTCTGTGTTGGTCACAGGACACTGACAATCAGGAAGGATCTTGGGAGGCCTCTACTACAAACCTGCTTAAAGCAGATCTGTCAGGTCAGGTTGCACAGTGCTGTGTCCAGTACAGTCCTGAACATCTCAAAGGACAGACATCCCAGAAACTCTCTGAACAAGATTTGACAACTGTCGCAGTCTCCTGGTTTTTGTGAGGAGAACGGCTTCTGCCGGGAAACCGAAGACAATCGATATGCCCACAGAAGATGCAGTTAGGAAATAAAGAGATGTAGTCTCTTCGTGAAGCTCTCGAAGGTTTATTGGTAAAGAAGTAAGGAGGGAGTAGGATCGAGGAGGTTCGGACGAAGAGCCTCGAACAGAGGCTTATACAAGGTTAAATAGTACAGGGAGACAGGAGGGACAAAAGGGGGAAGTTCCAATGGGGTACAAGGCTTGGGTGACTGACAAACTCAAGAGCTAATGGACAAACGTCAAGGCCACGCCCAGCATCAAAAATTGACCAATTATGAATAACACTCAACCAAGACAAAGGAGATCTTTCTAGAACATAACAATATTTGACTCTTTAAGGAGGGGGGAGCGGCGGCCCAATGGAATCCCTGAGATTATAACATTCAAATTCATGCCCCAGGAGCTCTTGGGAATGGCTCACTTAGTCACCCTATCTTAAGGGTCTTCTGCTTCCCAAGGCTCTTCGGGTGCATCTATGTCAGAGTCATTTTCAGGGGACTCATAGTTATCTAAATCTTCAACCATATGGGCCACAACAGACAACCCCTATTGTAACACATGCTTCATCATATTTAATTGGGATTTTCCAATGTTCTAACCTATGTCCATTGCTTTTTATTTAATTTCTGCTATGAGTCTGTCTCTGTCTTCTGAGTACCTTGTTATTCACACACTTCCTGAGAATGTGCTTCAACCTCACTGCCTATGTTGTTAATAAAGATTAGACAATACCATTCCTTGCGCTTAGGCCTGGAGAGCTTGTCATTTTCTGGACTTTAGAGCTCTGATCACAACACTTTGAGCCCCGAAATACAACTAGTTTTCCATGTCACACACTTTTCCAGTTCATATCTCACCAACTTGATGATAAGGAGGCCATTGGAGACTGTCAAAGGACTTGCTGAAATGAGGTATTTTCATGCTAGAGGTCAATATACTTGCAATGATTAAGCTACATTTGAACCTCTGTTTACCATTGTATTCAAATACCTATGGTAAAAAAGTGATTTAAAGAAAATAGTTTTGAATAGAATTGAACTGAGAATTCAGACAAAAAAAAAGCTGCTATAATTCTGAATATTGTACTTCTATACTGTACTTATACAACATAAATAATAAACAATGTAAGACATGACACGAGTTTGAAAGCTCATTTGTGTCTTATTCAGTCAGATAGTAAATAAAAGCAAAAGACTACACTTGAGTCTGTCACTATGTAAATACCTCAGAGCACAGATCCTAACCCCTCCTCTTCCTAATAGGCAGTATGTTTCAGTGTGGGGGCATCACCCTAAAGTCATGACTAGGGGAGCCTTTTCCCACAGTGGTTCCTTCTGCTGGCACCGGCATGGGGGCTACACACGAGAGAAGAGAGGGCTTCTGGAGGTCGACTTAGAAAAAGACGAGATTGAGGACTCTTCAGTTTATAAAAGGTGGGGTTTATTTGCTACATGGAGATCAGAACTGAAGAGAGTACAGAGCTGAAGAGTCTCGAACAAAGGCTGTGCATCAGGTTATAAAGGGGGGCTAACAAGGCGGGATTACATGTTTCAGAACTAATAAGAAAGTGAATACAAGTGAATTATAGAACAAACAACCAATGCACTTACACTGAGATAAAGGTAAACTGAGTGGTTGGAGGGAGATAGTGGCCCATACTATCTGTAGGGATGGGAGGTCAGTGGGATAATCCATTTCTTCTTCACTCTCCTCTGGCTCATCTCCAATTTCTTCCCAGTCCTCCACACTTTCAAGGACACCAAGCTCTAACTCAGCCACCTGGGCCGCTACACTTCAGGACTAATTAGTTCACCCATTTCATTGCTCCAAGAGTACAGAACACAAATGATTCATATGAATTGTCAGTTCTAAAGCAAATTAATCTACAGCAGAAGAATAACAACTTACTACTAAATGTTTCCTGTACTCCTTTCTTCTCCTTCTACATGTATCCCATTCAATGAATAGACAGTTTGTAAAATCCAGAACAACAACAAAAAAATATTTTTTGTCAATAATAATTTGTACCTAGCTAAGTGTAAGGCCATGTAAAGTCATGATATAGGGATACTATGTCAGTAGTGCTGAAGACGTCTTCAGTGAAATGGTTTGAGATAAAGAGAACAGCAACTTTATTTTACCACACTCTTCAGTGGTACCCAGTGACAGGACAAGAAGCAATGGACATAAACTTAAACACAAGAAGTTCCACCTCAACATGATGAAGAATTTCTTTACACTGATGGTGGCAGAGCACTGGAAAAGGCTGCCCAGAAAGGTCATGGAATATCTGTCTCTGGAAACATTCAAAATGCACCTGGACATGCTCCTGTGTAAGCTGGTGACACTGCCCTGGCAGCAAGGTTGGACTAGATGACCTCCGGAGGTCCCTTCCAAGTCTAGCAATTCTGTGATTCTGTGAAGATGCACCTTTTTGAACTTTTTTTCACCTTCATACATAAAATATATTAAAAAACTGAATGATTTTCCTGTCATAAATGTCTAAAAGTTGAGAGGAAGAGCAAGAAAATATCAAGAGTAAATGATAAATCACCACTGAATGGTATGCAAGCAATAGAGAATCTGCACAATAAAGCATAGGACTTGAATATTTCAGCTCTTCATGTTTTTCTAATTTTTTTAACAATATACTATATATTGTTAAAGGCACAAGTATGCTTTTAAAAGCATCCCATCTCCTGTGGGGGAAAAGTGCTTTTTGACATTTTAAATCCTGCTCACACCATTAACTTCTACAATACTTGAAAGCAATAGATGAGCTTTTTCAGTACCATAAGTAGAGAAAACATATTATCTATGGACAGAATAGATTACTTTTTACTGGTGCAGTATTTTTATTCTAAAATCTTATTTCATTCCCGTTTTTTTAATGAAGTTTCTAGACCAATCTTCACTAATAGGTAAGGGAGAAAGAAAACTGAGTTACTAATCCTGTTTATGAAATTTCTGTAACAAGAAAAAAATAACCTGGATTTTAATCTTACTGTGTTTAAAATAACTACTGGTATATTTTTAATATACAAGAAAAAAGGTGGTGTATGGATGCAAAACTTGGCCAGTATAATAGCATTTTCTATTGACATCGCGAAGAGAAAAATTCTGTCCAAAAAGCAAAGTGTGGAATCTTAAACTCCTTATGAAAAACAGAGCTACAAAATACATTCATTCATTCATGCTCATTTTTTGGTGCCCATATTATTGATGCTGATTTTATCTAGTTGAAAAGATTAGGAGTAAGGAAAAAATTTCTCTGTGATAATAAAAGAGAATTGAGGAAGATTAATTAGAAAAAAAGAAAAATAAGAGAAGTACATGCCTAGAATAAATAGTGAGCTAAAAATAGAAGGAAAAGCATCCAAACAAAAGAGATAAACAAGCCAACTATGAGTTTTGTCTACCTGGCTGGCATGGAACTTTGCATTATCTTCTTCCCAATAATATTTTGATCTGCAGTTCATTCTTCATTTACTTTGGTTTTTAATTACAAGAATTGATAACATATATAAATTGCAGTTTCAGCAACTTACTTATTAGAGAAAAAGAACTTTAAGTATCTGATTCAATACCACATGTAAGAAATAAAAATACAAATACATCCAGGCATATAGTTTATATGAATGTAGGAGGAATTTCTGTAACAATAAAGGCTACCTGGTTTGCACTGGAGAGTTTGCAGGTTTCATGCTAAATGTCAATGAAAAAGGCACAAAAGAATACTAAAGTTGTTTTAATAATAAGGCAGAAATAGAAATATGGATAATGAGTAACCATTATGTCTCTTCAGTTGTTGGGAACCTCACTTTCATGCAGCTTTTAACATATGGTGAACAGACAAAGCACACTACACAGAAATGTCATCCGTGGAGTGGTTCAGACTCCTTTTCAAACTATGGTGTCATTTTATTTAGTGTAGAAAACAAAACTCAATTTCTTGCCTTGAGACATAGGAGTGTTGTCTCTACCTGTCCACCAGAGGCATAACCTGAAAAAAGTGTGGAGTTGGCAATGTTGGCACCCTGTGCTGATGCCCTTGCACTGCCTTTTCAAGTGCATGTGTCCCAGGAGCTGTAGGCTCTGCAGCTCTCTGAATCCTAACCTGAACCCCAATTCCTCAAATACAGTATTTTCTATAATACTGCTAATACAATATTGTGTGTAGAATCAATCAATAGACTGCAGAAAGATGAAAACCCCTTAAATATAGTCTTTTCCCCTTAAATATATACCCTTTGTCTTTGTTACACATATTTATCAATGCTAATAATCTATAACACCTGTGGAAATAAATGTATAGCTACCTCTTTTTTTTTTCTGAAGTTTGAAATTTTATCAAAACTGTAAGCTGACAGAATATATATATAAATTTTTAACCAATTCCTTCATAAGCCTTTTCTGAAGAAGAAATTTCTTAAATGTATCATTATTGTCTCATTTATTTACCCAAAGTTCTGTTTGAGAAAAATAATCTCTCATTATTTGAGTATATTTGAGTGTTAATATGAAACAAAGGTCAACATATTACACCTAATCAGAATTTCAATAATTTCTTGTGGATAATTGCTTCCCTGATGAAGAACTATCAAGCATGTTATATTGTTTGCAGTTATATACATGTACGTACACATGCACATGTAGTAATGTAACTTCCAGTATGTCTAGCTGGAGAAAATTTTTAGTTCACAAATGTTCCCATGATACACTGAAAATTGTCAGAACTCAGTTTTCAGCCAGGTGCTTGAGAGAAACTGTTTCCATAAATACTTTGCCTGTGTGTTTTTTTACAGATATGCAATTTTGTTCTCAATGTAATTGATAGCTCTCCTTATTTCTTCCTTTTTCTTTCTTTTATTCTTTTATTTTTTTTTCCTTCCATCTTCAGGAAAACGTTTCTTCTGTGCTTCAGGAATTTCAGTTAAATCCTAAAATTGGTATACTTTTCATAGTCATAATACTTTTGAACCACTGAATCAGTTGCATGCCCTTGAAGACAATCACAGTTTGTAATTATTTTCATGATATATCAAACATTTGTTTGAATGCAGCAACATTTTTTGCTCATAGTTCACTGAGAGATAGAACTATAGAATATCCTTGCATGATAGATGGAAAATGTCCTTTCCAGACTGAATATATTCATGCACAGTTTATATCAATTTACTCATATGTCAAGATTGCTCTTAGTTTGGATAGCTATCTTCCATCATTTGTAGATATATAGATGGCAGTTATATGTCATAAACAGTCAAAGATCTATTAGCCTCTCATCTCATTTTTATAGCAATCCTTGCATCCATTTATCCTAGTATAAGATCATGTTTCTTTGAGTGAACTACCATAAACATCTGCTGTATTTTAGACAAGGTCATGTGAGTGACTTTTACAATGCCATTCTAGCTATGACTTTTTCTGCATTGCTTATTCATTTTCCTAAGAAGTAACTTGAATTCTGTGCTGGGGATAATAATTCTAATTCTCATTTTGCTGTAAGACAAATGGTAATTTTAAGTATCTCCATTCCAGTCTGGAACAGTGCTGAGATAAGAGAAGACTTGGCAGCGATGACTTCGATATATTCCTGTCTGTGTTAGTTTAATATTTAACTTCCGAGTGGAGAAAGACCAGAAAGGCTTTGGGAGAGTTTAGCATCCCAGATGAATAACAGAATAAAGTACTGATGAAGAATTGCCAAATTTGCTCATTGTGTAAGAAAAAAAAGATCAACTTGTACTTTAAGTGATGAAGACATCAAACAGACAGAGACACATTTTTATCTTGCCATAGCCTTCCTTGAAACTTCTCTGTTCTCATAAAATACATGTGGAGGAACCTCCAAGAGAATTCTTCTGTCACTTTAAAAGGGAAGATGGAGAAAGAACAGAATTTCCTAGTCATATCTCTAGCAACTTTATGTGCAATAGGCAGCAGAAGCAATGACAAAGAAGATTATGCTCTGTTAACCCTATGAATAAACTCAAGAATCCTGTTCAGCCTATGAACCCACAATATTTATACCATATGTGTCCCTGACATGATTATTCAAGTGAACCAGTTAACTTGATTCTGCATGTCCAGAAATGCACTTCTGTTACGACATCAGGGCAGAAACCGTAAGTCTACTCATGCTGACTGTATGGTTACACCAGATTTATCCTGTCTCTAGAGAACAGATGATGCATTATTCTTTATAAAATGCCATCTGTCAAAAAGTTCAGCAGCTAAAAGAGCCCAGTTTGAGCAGTCATGGATTTTTAATTTTATTTTTTATTATGAGACCAACAGTTTCTCATCTAGCTGTGTTTTATTTTCATGTGGAAGGGGGATTCCTAAAGATGTAGCTGCTCTTTTAATAAACATGGCCTCAAAAATCCATTGTAATTGACAGTTCTGAAGTGTTTTGATGTGTTCCATGCATATTATCCCCAAGAAAGCAAAGGTGTAATTTCCATCTCCCTCACCTAGCAACAAGCCATACCATTGTGTAGGACTTCTGTTTCCCTGAAATTGGTATGTCAGTGGGAGGGTAGTAAAGGTCGTGGCTCTTGCCTACACCTGCCAATCTGCCAGGTGTTTTTCCTCTTCACCATTAAGAAAAAAACAAATGCTATATTTCTGCCCCACGCAAACAAGTGAAGTAAACAATCCCTGAGGGAAAAATGTCCATTTAACCCAGGTGCCTAAAAGTTGTAATGTCACGGTGCAACAACAAGAAGTTTCCTATTACTTCGCTTCTCACATACACAAAGGCTTTTCTTGCTTTTGTAGTGAATGAAATGATTTAACACATTTTCCAAGTCCATTTTTCTTGTGTGTCTGTGAGATTGATATGGTTTTTAGGAGGCATCTTCCCCCTTTGTTTTAGGACATGTGTCCCTCTCTAGCTGCAGTTCATAGTAGTTTACTCGTGTGGAGACATATACTGACTGTAGGCACCATGTTTTACGACCCAAAATAATCTTTGCTAATGCCCTAGGCTTCCCTGTTCTCTGGGGATTGGAAGTTCACTGCTATTTTGCAGCAGTTACTGAAATGTTAACATGAATAAGAAAATATGAAACAAGCATAATTTAAAGACAATGAGAGTTTAACAACAAGAGCTCCAAGCTTATCATAACTGACAAAGGATTGTACCAGAAATTAAGGTGACAATAACAAAAAATCCAGTCTTAATGAATGCAGGATAAATAAAATCTTTTTCAGCAGCGTATGGATTAGCCTCAGTTGCTTTTAATGATATGTAGGATGAATAAGAAGCATCCTTGAATTTCTGTCAACATTTAATAAATCAGTTCTTAATATTAGACTATTATATTGCATCGATTAAGATTATAATATTGCATTATATTATATATTTTTACTGGAATTATAGTACAATAATGCTACAATTATATATAGTGAAAAATAATATGTGATATAAACTATAATTAGCATGTAAATATAGCATTTTAAAATTAGTGTTTATATATTAAATTCCCACTTATTTTTCTAAAATATTATATTTCATATTATATAGTCATAATATATAAATGATATCATTAGTTGATAAAGCATATAAATAAATTGGTTTATACTATATTTTATTACGTAAGATTTATTTATCTTTCTAGATTTAATAATCCAATGTTTTGGTTTGTAAAATAATGTGTACTATTACCCTATTTAAAGCAATACTGTTTGTATTTATAGTTATCAGACATATAGTATGAGATTCTACTTCAGCTATCTGAAATAAATCCATGCTTTAAACTTCACTTTTGAGATGAACTTCCAGAACTGTAGTGGTCTTCAGCAGATACTTCAAAATGTAAAGAAAAAAAAACCATCATGTCTAAAACCTAGCGGGTAAAAAAGAGTGATCATTTCTGTGCTATCAAATGCTTTTATGATAATATGTCAAACTGATAAAACAACACAGCGTAGGTATATTTGTTTTGAAATAGTTTCTTGTGAATAAAATTTAAGGTAGAAAAATACTATCGTAAAGTGAACAATTCTGTTTATTTTTCTTTCTTATTCTGGAGAATATGAACACCAGTCACTCACTGAGAGTCACTTACAAAGGCTTTCAAGATTTTCAGCTGTGTTGGATGGCTTAAATTTTCTTTTTAAAATTCTGTTCATTTTGGCATGGAGGTGACAGAAAACAGTATCTATAGTCCTTTGGAAGTGTTGGTCCTATATATTACTACGTAAGTTAAAAAATTCCATAAGATGGATTTGAAATATATTGCAAAAACTAGATGTATCCCCATTTGAATTGTATACTGGTTCCTCTGATATCTCTTTACAATGAAATAATAGCAGTGATAAGTATCTTCACATTTCCCAAACCTACTTTTTAAATTGTTATAACCAATATGCTCTTGCTCCTCAAATTTTATTTCATTTTCATTTGATTTCATTTGAGATAATGAGACCTTTTCACTAAGAAGTTGTACCCATTAAAGCTTTATGTAGTTTTTCAGTTGTTATCTTTCAGATGCCTGCCAAAAAGCATAGAAAATAATAGGAATGAGTGATGTCCCTCATAAACGTGTATTTTAGTGGCCCTCATTTAGGGAAAAAAAAAAAGCCAACAACAAACATTTAAGACTTCAGTGAACAGCATATTTTCCAGTTGGTTTCCCAACAAATTTCTTTATAGACCCTGCTTGGATGGTGTTTAAGTGAACAGTACATTTTTACTTATCTAAATTGAAAACAGTAACTGCATGAAATGAAACTGGATTACATGTTGCAGAATTAGTATAATTCACTACATGAATGCAAGTGAAATGCTATGTGTGAGACTGACAGGAAATATAAATTAAAAAATTAATAAGAGCATAAAAATAAATTACTGCTTATTGAAGAAACCTGTACAAAACAGAGCTCTCTGCTTAACTATTCACAGAATAACTTATGCAAACATCACATAATATCATTAGGGATAAATTCTGTCCTTGACTGTAAAATGTTTAATTTAATGTTTGTGAGAGTCCTGCATTGCATATTAGTGTGATGAAAAACTTAAGAAAATAACTCCAAACTAGTACTTCATTTTTATATTTAATGGTTACTTCTGCATAAGTTGCAAATTTTTTGTTTCTGAACCTATGAACAGTTTCTATGTTTTAATAGTGCTTTCAAGTACTGAAGCTCTAAAGTGTATATAGTAAATTAAACTTGATATTAATAATCATTGTTAATTATTGTTAATTACTGTTAATTATTAAATTTAATTAGAATGGTAAACTGATAAAAAGTTGTAAGGAGAGGGCTGAGGTACTCAAGAACTTTCTCACTTCATTCCACTGGTTATCTCTTTTCTCACAGCTCTCAAGTGGATGGACTGTGAGGCAGGGGCTGGGGAAGTAAAGTCTCTCCCACTGTAACAGAAGACCAGATTTGAGACCACCTGAGGCACCTGAACTTACATAAGTCTATGAAACCTGATGAGATGCATCCCAGAGTCCTGAGGGAATTGGCTGACCTAGTTGCCAAGTCACTGTCTATGATATTTTAAAAGCCACGGCAGTCATATTTATCTCTTATTTATCTCACCTCACTCTTTATCTCACATAACTTTCTGTATTAGTTCTGCTGTCTTGAGTAACTGGGCTTTTATTTGGAGGATTTCTTACAACACACTCACCCTCAGATTTTACAAAGCCTGTGTCAGCATATGAGAAACACCTGATAATCACAAACATCTGAAATTTACTTGAGCTAATTTGATTATCTAGCAGCAATAAAGTGCAATTCTAAACAGAGAATACAAAATTTTATTTATGGGAACACAGAATAAATTTTCCCTTTACTAATACTTACAACAATAAAAAGGTAAATAGTGTATTAATAGATAACCATAAATATCTCTCTTTTGCAAAGGTATGCTTTACAGCTGGTATATTTCTTTTACTGTTCTTAAACTTCCACCAACAATTTTCTTTTTCATTGACTGCCAAAGCGAATTACACAGGGCAATGAAAGGTAGTATGCAAGACAAGGCTGTAATTTTAAAACTACACTAGCCAAGGTTCCATCGGTGCTTATATCAGAGACTTATTTTTAATTACTTTAATTGGTCAATTTTAGGGTTATAGAGTTAACTAGGTATACAAATAAAAATATATAACCATTCAAATATTAATTTTTCACCTTTCTGCAGTACTTCAACTTCCATTGAAGAAAAACCCAACAAATAAAACAAAACAAATCTACAACCAAACAAACCCACAAAACATAATTTTTACACCTATGTCTATACAATTAAGAGTTTGTCTTCATTGTTATTATATATGTATAGCTTAAGGAAACAGTGCAATGTGCTGGGACTGGAAAGGAAGCATGGGAGCATAACTAAGGAATTGCTTTACACAGTGAAAGAGACTGAATATATGTACTATGTTTCCTTATCTGGGAGAAGCAGACTGAAGTTGCTATTGAAAATTATTCAATCTGTCAGGGAACATGTGGTGTGTGGGTTCTCTAAAAACGATCTTCATTTTGTCAGTTCCTTGGATTTAAATTATTGCAAAATGAATGGCACTTTTACAAACTGCAATACTCTTCAAATAAGGATTTTGTTTGCTTATTTTCTGGAGTAGCTTAATTTAGTCCACTCACAACTCAGTAAATAATTACCTCTATATAGAATACATGTCCTTTCAGTACATTTTTGTTTTTAAACCTGATTAAATAAGACATAAGCAGTTTCTCACTAGTTATTTTTTCACTATCTTTGCTTTGCTCCTCCATAGCAGAACACAACAAGTGTTACTTTGTGGACGTAGAAGTAAGTTGGAGTAGGAGATTGTTCCATTATATTTCAGCAGTGCACTGAAACAGAATATCACTCATTTAGGCCTGGCGGTTCTCTTGTATCCCCATGGCCAAAAAAGCAAAGTATTTTTTTCCTAATTGCAGTGTATGGTGTCAACCTGACATACACTCCATTTTGGCAGCAAAGTCATTGCCCTCATACCACGATGGTAACATTGGACTGGCAAAAATGCAAGGTTTCCTTTACTGAAGCTCTTTAGCTGATCTCTTTTTCCTCTGCCAGTTACAAATCAAAAGGTTGTGAAATTAAGAATATAGAATTACTCATAAATAGGTTATGTAATTGGCCCTATTTTGTGGAAGGATATTCAGAATATTTTGTGATGCTATCAATGTTGTAAAAAGGAGCCTGAAACGGGGCATGCAAGTTACATAAAGAAATAGCTATTCTTTCTAAGAAATTAAAACTCTTTTAAAGAATAAGGCCAGAAAAATCGGTGTGAAAGGTGTAATTGTGGTGGGTTTGACCTTGGCTGTCTTTCACGCCTTCTATTTTTCCACTCTTTCACTCTTCCTCTTCAACAGGACAGGAGAAGAAAATTAGATGGAAAAGCTTGTGAGTTGAGATAAAGACAAGAAGATCACTCATCAGCTACCTTCATTAAAAAAAAAATACTCCAATTGGGTAAAATTATTTTAATATTTTGCCCATTAAAAATAGAGTAAGATGACGAGAAAAAAGCAACAAAAGTTAAACCAAAAAACACCACCCCCCCACCCCTCTGTTTTTCCCATTATGAAACACTCTCATGATTTCTCTGTGTCCTCTTCCTGAGCAGCACACAGGGATTGGGAGTGGGGTTGTGTTCAGCTAATAATCCGGTGCCTCAGATGTTATTTACTTCTGCTCTTCTCCTGCTGCAGCATGGAGTGCCACCTATGAAGACAGTCCGCCATGTACTTCAGCAATGTGGGTCCTTCCCATGGGCAACAGCTCTTCACAAACTGGTCCAGGATGGGCCCTTCCCATGGGATGCAGTCCTTCAGGAACAGACTGCTTCAGTGTGGGTCCCCCACGGGTTCACAAGCCCTGACGAAAAACATGCTTCTCTGGGGCTCCTCTCTGCAAGACACAGCTCCAGCCTGCTCCAGTGAGGGATCTCCATGGTTTGCAACTTCCTAAAGGTCATATCCACCCACTGAACCATGGAGCTCTTCCCAGGCTGCAGTCTGTGTATCAACTATTACCTACGATGAAAATTTTCCTAAACTAAATACATATATATAAAAAAATAGCCTACACTCCTCCAATATCCCCATGATATTAGAACATATTAAACAACGTGAAAAGGAGCAACATCAGCAGTCATCTTTTATTTCAACCTGTAGTTCAAGGTGTACAAGCACAAGAAGCACAAAATTTGTTGAAAAAATATAAGAAAATAATTTCTTGTGAAGTTTACTTTAATGGTATAGCTTACCAATGGCATTTTCTAAATGCATTTATTGCTTCCATTTCTTAATTAGTGCAAAAAAATACTCAAATGTTCTTTTGAATCTGTAAGAAGATATGTTTAACGATTCTTGCATATAATATACATCCCAGACATCAGCTGTCTGTTGAAATTAATGCACAGAATACATCAATAGAGACAATGAAAAGGTTCCCTGGAACATCTGGCAGATAGCTCCATGCACAAGAAAGCCTAAGCAATGTGATATACCATATGTGAGGCAAAGATTTGAAGAGATAAGGAAGGCTTGGTATAAACATGCCTTTGAAAGTAAAAAGCACATGACCAGAAGACATGAAGCAAGTCACTGAAGTATAAAGGTTGTAATATTCAAGGCCTTGTATATATAAAATTAGGAACTAGTGATACATGTTTTATAGAATCAAGAGAATATTCCAAAAAGAAATCATTTACATGTTCATATTTTCATACATTTATTGTACATATCGAAGCTCTTTATCAGTGAAGTTGGTTTTTTTTCATCCTGTGAAGGAAAGTTTTATCCACAGTTTTCTTCACATTGAAATGTTGTAAAATTCTTCCCTTAGATTTTCAGATCTCTGAGCTTTTAAACATAGTTTATTTTTTACAATTTTATTTTTGTTCTCAGTTTTCTGAAATTTCTTTTTTCTTGTTCCATTATGTTGCCCCACATTCATCCTAATTTGCGATCCCTATTTTTTTAATTCCCCAATTGTGTGTATTAGAAATAAATTACAGGAAACACTATGCAAACCTTGATTTTGTTCGAAATCCCTTCATCATTTTAACAATGCTGTAGCTCAAAACATGATGTTTTTTCTACCTAAAAGGTGTAGGTGTAGAATATAATATCCTGATGAGCTTTCCTATCTCTAGCTCAGTGTGGAACTTTCCCTAAGTTTGCAAAATGCTAATTCATGTCAACACCTTGCCCATTAAAACTGACATTGACAAAACTGTAAGAGTTGCATTTTTTCCAGAGTTTTTCTTAGATTTTCCTCTAACTTACAAATTGCCCTGAATCTGAAACATCTTGTCTTGGCTGTCAAACAGAGTGAAGCAGAATTAACATGTAATAGAGAAGGAAATAGAGGTCTCATGAATAAAATATACAAAACTTACATATAAATGATGACACTGAAGCGTGTACAGAGTTATTTAATATTGTTTTGGATTGCCTTACTTTTTCTATAAATTACTCCTTAGAGAACACTTAAAAATACATTTCCAAAGAAGATTGAAAGTTGCTTATCTTGTTTGAACAGAGTAAGTCACCGAAAGAAGAAAACAAGTACTGTGTATGTATTTCTGTGGAGAGTTTGGTAATATTTCAATCTCAATAGCAATAATTTTAGTAAAGTGTAGCTGACAGGAAAGGTGAGACTCATTAAAGAAAACAAAATCAAACCACTCAACAACCATTCATATATTCATTAATTTTCAACGTTCTTAATACATATTTTTAAAAATAAAATTCATATATTTAATTAGACTATACAAGCTCTTATGTTGTTACTCATTGTGTGAATGAAAATAAGTGAAATAAAGAACTATTTTCCAAGATATGAGGAATAACAGATCCTGATTTTTCTCTCTTTTTTACAACATAGGAAACTTCTTTTTCTGAAGGTCTGAAACTGTATAACTAATTTTTAATTCTAAAAAAGTGAAGGAAGGAAAAAAAAGAACATTACTTGTAAATTGACAAAAATTTCTTGTCAGATGAACGAGTATTGCTGTATTATCCTGTTCTTCCTAAGAAATGAGAAACAGTTCCATCAGTAGGAATATTTCTTCTTGGACCTCCTCCAAAATTAAGAAATCAGAAACATAATGCAAGAACTGTTGGCTGGGTGATTACATGGAAACTTAGAGTATCTGTTCACTGAAAATGCTTACATCACCTTCTTACTGTCTTATGTGAGCAGATGATTTTGCTGACTCAAATAGCTCATGAGATTTTCTGGACATCTGCCTTTGTTACTAAACAGTGTTACTTCTCATTCTTAAATCACAGTTTTCTGTGCTGACAGTTCGTTATAGACTGAGTAGCTATTTCAAGAACCAGTCCCTAATCTGAGAGAATCCTGGGGTTTTGCACAGGATAACAAAAACTATTTTATGCAATTCTTTCAACACTGAAAGTTAACACAGAAAAAACTGCTCCCTGCTTGTAATCTGACATGTAATTAGGAACTTTATAAAACAAAAAAGAAATGCAAATGAAAGATCACACCTGCCATGTCATGCTAATCTTTAAGCAAGGTTTAAGGAGCTCCTTCCAGTACTGATAAAATGTCTTACTTTAGCTATTTCCCCAGCCGTACATACTGTTTTGTTTTTTTTTTTTACTTTGTGAGGGGAAACAGAGGTCTGTCTGTTTGTAAACAGCTCTCTAATGTAGCGCTAAGATGTCATAAAAAGATAAATTGGAATTACAGTATGTATAAGCCTACACTTCAAGTTTCATTATTACTGCTGCTGACCTGTCTGAATTTGTTTATTGAAAAGATCAGAAAAAAATGTACAGACATTTTGTAGAAAAATGACATTTTCTAGTAAATACTTTTTTTGGCAGAGGCATCTGGCTATTACATATCTATCACTGATTTATGTAAAGTGTTAATTATTATAACACCTATGAAGAAGAGAGGAGTAAAATTTTTAAAAAGTAAAAATTTTAAAAATTTGGAGTAATTTTTTCATTGCTTTAGTCTATACTTTAAACTACATCATATTCTTTTTCCAGACCATTCAACAGAATATCTTGCCTTTTGCTGAAAGTATTGATTTCTTTATTATGATTATAAATTAAAATGTATTAAAATAGATGCACTTTCTTTTACTCATCCAGAATTTACCCTATAGAAAACAATTGCTGTTGGTTCAGATGTCCTTCTCTGTTGTGCTGACCGTAGCATCATTACACTCTAAAAGCTTTGACTTAGCGCTCTGGCATGAGAAGCAGTGGAAAAGTGCCACTGTCTAAACCACAGGACAACATGTTAATAAACTGAAGAAAAAGAATAAGAGAGGAATTAACTAAAACTGAATAACATGGTCCCTCCTTGGGGTTTTGTTTGCTTGTTTGTCTTGCTCGCTTCAGTATTGGCGAATGTTGATTACAAGTCAATGCATAAGTTCCTGTACAAGTTAGTTAAAAAGAAATAGCTTGGTACCTTAAGGAGTTTATCATCCCCTAAAAAAATAAATTGCAAACAAATTTTATAAAAAAAAAATGAAAGTGAGTCTTACTGAAGTTTGCTCATCATTTTAATTGTTTGGTGCATTCACGGATACTTAATTTTGCTATCCTAATTTTGGCAAATTAGTGTGTGTCAGTCTACATGTATCTATGTGTGTGCATATGTATATGATTATGTACATAGAGTGAGTACTCCATGTCAAAAGAATGTAAAGAATACCTGAAATAGCTTATAATGATGAGAATAAGGGTTTTTTTCCCCCCCATATGAGAAATGAAAAACCCAGAACTTGAAGAAATAAATTAAATAAGAATGTACTATTACTAGCAGCGAACAGAGAATTGAATTGAAAGAAATACAGATCATAAGAAATAGAGAGGCCTGGAGCAATAAAACCAGACAATAGATAAACTGAAAATGTGATCAATTTTAATAAGGTACAATGGCACAATGACGAGTGGTTTTTTTTATTATTTATTACTAATGCTGGTTTAAAATTATAATTATGTGGAGTATCTTATAATAAAGGGTGTGTGGGACAGAAAAAAAACAAGCACAAAAGAGTTAGATCTGGAATAAGCTGTGTAATTTTAGATAAGGAACAGATATAACATGGACCTTGTTCATTGTTCAGAGCAATCGTCATCAGTTTGCTGTGATTCAATCAGTTCAATATATGAACAGTATACAAAAATTTTGTATAATTTAGATGTCTATGTTTTTATTACATCTGATGAATTATGACTTTTTTTTTAGCTTGACTTGCAATTTCTTTTTCTTCCTTTTATTTAAAAGGGTAGTTTGTTTCTTCTCAAAGCCAAGTAATGGCAAGTGTAATTCCAACAATTACAAATGGAAAATTCCTATCTTATCTATTGTTGAAAACAGATGGGAAAAGAGATAATTTAAGCACAAAGAGTATACCTTTAAAAAAAATTAAAAGAGGGAAAAACCCCAAAAGATACTCTTTTTTTCCCCTTTAAGTTGCAGGAATGTTCTTGAAATCTCTATATTCTTCACACCTAGTAAAGAAGAGGAAGGATTTCTAGCTCCAGAGAAACACCTTATTTGATTTTTATTGGAAGATTAGGTAGCTTGAAGATAGACATTTTTTGGGTTATAATCTTGCAAATATTTTTTACCAGGACTGTAATTAATAGCAACATTGCTTAAGTGCACAAAGTGTTGCAAATGCTTCATTAAAACATACTTGGTTCTGTCCTGGAATACTGGAACATATTCCTTATTTGCTTTCCCTTATCAATACTTCTCTTCAGTTCAAAAATTAAACTATACTTTAATTCAGTTAAACCTTATTAATTTGTTACTTACTGGTTCACTGCTTTTAATTCAAAACTTGTGTTTTTCTATCTGAGCAGCTACCTCACTGTAGAAAATCAGTCCAGAAACAGCAACGTTCTGCTACAGCTGCTCTTGTGGTCTTAAATAATAACTGGGAAGCAATTTTGAAGAGATAATTGAAATGACATATTGCTCAAATCATGCCAACTTTATAAACATCTATTTAGCATATCAGCCCTATTCCTAAGCTTCAAAAGAATTGTTTCTTCTTTCAAGGAGACCTCAATGACTTTTTCATAATGGAACAATAAAAACTAATACTAACAAGAAGTAGGAATCTAAAAATAATCCCTCTACGGCTGCAGATGGCACAAACAATATTTTTTATACATCATTTCCACTTACACTTAACATAGTTGTGCCTGATACTTGGCAAAAAAAATAGTGTTGGTCTGTCAGACTTTTCAGTTTTTTCGTGTTGGAAAAATGGAATGATGTTGAAAGAATAGCAAGTCATGGTGCAGTGCTAGTTCCAAGTCCAAAAGGAATCATGACTCAATTTCATGCTTGCCTGATTGTACAAAAAACTGGTCTTTCACTGTTAGACACTAGTGGACCAAGGGCAGTGCCAGTTTTTACATATATGTGTACATATATATATATATACACAGACATGTTTCGTGGGTGTAGGGTGAAGGCAAGATAAGAATTTAGCAGTCTTGGCCCTAACTGTGCTCTGTAATTGGCCTCAGGATCAGTAAGTGGTCCCTGGTTAATTTTAGTTACTAATATGGGCACAGCTTAAGACAAGGAACTACTGGAGAAGGTCCTGTAGAGGGCTATGAAGACAATTAGGAGACAGAAGCATCATGCTTGTGGTGGAAGGCTGGGGAAGCTGGACCTGTTTAGTCCAGAAAAGAGACAATTAAACACATTTTAAACATTATTTTAAACACATTTTAAACAGTGTTTCAAAAAATTTTTTAAAGTTCTGTGAACTCCACTGGTAAGATGACTTCTTATGAGGAACTAAACTGGTTTGTGGTCACCTGAGGTACTTTTGGTTTTCCCCAGATGATTACAGATACTGTTTCCAGTTACTTTGTTTACAAATTATTTTCAAATTTACTTCTGCATTGCTTGAATTACTAGGAAAAACATCTTGAAATACATTTTTTAAGTAGAAGTTAGTTCTGTTAATGGCTGTAGCTCTTTTTAAGTATCAGAAACTTGCTGATATTTAAAGTGCATGATAGATATTAAATGGTATCCACATAACTTTCAAAGTCAAATAAAAAAACCTCAAACTTTGTTTTCAAACATTGTGTCAAATTACAGGTCAAGCTGTCCATTTCATTTCATGTTCACACTGACGAAAGGTACAGTAACTCATTTCAGTAAGAGCACTTCAGTTTTGCTTCTTAAATCACATGCAATGGTACATACTGGTTCTAACTCTGTACAGTTTCTTCTCCTTATTTTTAATTACATTATTGAGGAATAATGGATATTTGTTCTCTTTTGAGTCTCACAAATTAGTAAGCTTGATAGCACTGCACTGAACACACCATTACATTTAACACAGTGTCCATTGCCAAAGTGAAGAGAACAATCTTTTAGAGTCTGGGTCCAACCTCTGTGCTCAGCCAGGGTTATCCCAGAGCACATTGCACAGGATAGTGTCCAGACGTTTCTTGAATATCTCCAGTGAGGGAGTCTCCACAACCTCTCTGGGCAGTCTGTTCCAGTGTGTGGTCACCCACAGAGTAAAGAAATTCTTCCTCAGTGTTTTACTGCTGCAAAATTGATGAGCCATGCTATGAAACCAGCAGCAAGTACCAATCAGGTAGATTTTTTCCAAATGTGATATAGCTTGAAGGATGAAGAATATGTAACTTTTGGAACATTGAGCAAGAAATACTCTCCAGAACAGTAAGAACAAGAAAGACTACCCTGTGCAGATCTCTAACAGAAAAGTCAAGAGAGCAAGGTAAAAACTCACCTAAGTTATGAACGCTAGCATAGTCTTGCCATTATTCAACCAGACCTAATATTCAGGGTGTTCCCAGGCACAGTTTTAGACAACTGGTCTTTCACTGTTAGACACTAGTGGACCAAGGGCAGTGCCAGTTTTTACATATATGTGTACATATATATATATATACACAGATATGTTTCGTGGGTGTAGGGTGAAGGCAAGATAAGAATTCAGCAGTCTTGGCCCTAACTGTGCTCTGTAATTGGCCTCAGGATCAGTAAGTGGTCCCTGGTTAATTTTAGTTACTAATATGGGCACAGCTTAAGACAAGGAACTACTGGAGAAGGTCCTGTAGAGGGCTATGAAGACAATTAGGAGACAGAAGCATCATGCTTGTGGTGGAAGGCTGAGGAAGCTGGACCTGTTTAGTCCAGAAAAGAGACAATTAAGAGGAGATCTTATCAATGCCTACAAATATTTTGAGGATGTGTGTCAAGAGGACCAGCACAGGCTCTTTTCAGCAGTGCCCATTGACAGGGAAAAGGGCAATGGGCACAAACTGAAAGAGAGGAAGTTTCCTGTGAATAAGAGGAAAAACAGTATTATGAGGGTGACAGACCACTGGAACAGGCTGCCCGGAGAACTTGTGGAATTTTCTTTGGAAATATTCAAAACCTTCATGGATGCAATCCTGTAACTTTCTCTAGGTGAACCTGTTTTAGTAGGGGGGGTTGGCCTAGATGAGCGCAAGAGCTCCTTTCCAACCCTCAGCATTCTGTGACTAAAATGGAATGAAAGCTCTGGGAAAAAGAGCTGTTAGAGTTTCTGTGAGATTGGGAGAACTTCTGTGAGATTTCCTGGACCAGAGAGGAACTGGAGAAGTTGTAAACTTAAAGCTTGGAACAAAAGTGGCACAGAACCCCCTGGAGAAAAAGATGTGGAGCTGAGAAAGGAAGGAAGATTTACTTATAAATATAGGATTAATTAGATTCCCAAGAATAAAATGTTTATATTAGTCTTCCATACTGTGCTGAAAGTCATAAAGGACAGCCAGAACCTTTTGCATGCAAAGAAGTTTGTCTTAAGTGATTTAATTTTGACAAGTCAGGGTTGGTTCCAAAGTGTAATAAGATGAAGCTTCACATATACTCCAGAAGTTCTTAAATTATCCCTTAAACAAACAAGGCTTTACATAAGGTTTCATACTAGCCAATAATTTCACTTTTCTAACTGTAAGACTGGATTTGTTATCCATGTTATAGGTAAAATATTTCTTTTACTTCTAAGGAAGCGTCATGTTTTGAGAAATAATTTGGTTTGGTGAAAAATTTTGGATTTAGTTTGGTGACATATTATAGAAAGGATAATATTAACTATTACAGGAAAAGGAACTGTCACATTCACATTAAATAATGATCCTTCCTGAAGAGGACAATACTATACCTATTCTAGTGAACGGTGTCCTTGCCCATGGCAGGGTAGCTGGATCTATGTGATCTTTAAACTCTCTTCCAACTCCAATCATTCTAAAGATTCTGTGGTTCTATAATGTTGTTAAACTAAGGAATGAACAAGGCTAACTAGACTAGGTAACAAATTTCTGGTGTAAATCAACTCATTAGTGTCCCTGTCAGACTCTTAAGAATAAGAGCTCACAGTGAATGTCCTTCCTTTGCATCTCTTAAAACAAATCAGTGCAGTCTAGTATTATTTTCAACAGTTCAGACCTGTTTTATCTGAGGAGGAAATAGCTGCTTACCTAGAGAGTACGGCTTGCAATAAAAAAGTTCGAGATTGTATATGCTTGATTTGTCCTACTTAGTAACTCTTATTGTCTTTGGCTGCAAAACCCCAGTGTATCATACTGCAGTTTCCTTTAGAAGTTTTCTTAAGGCAACTCACATCTATTTCTATGCCATAAAAAGCATATATTGTGGGGTTTTGTAGTCCTCTGCAGGGTAATCCTTTGTTATCTACAGTTATCTGAAACTTGTTTTCACTGAAGACTTGTCCAGTACAATAGATGATATAACAGATATTTGTTTTTGCACTGTTTATTACATGTGCGATGGCTATCACTTGTTTTTTAGTAAGTATGGGAACCAGAAGTGAAAACCACCTGCGTATTTTGCCTTTGAGTTATGACTAAGGCAAAATAAAAGATTGTTCTCTTTTTTTTTGGAGTAACTAAGGATAACTCTGTTGGTAGCATATTCTGGAATGCTAAGTGGGGCAGGTACAAAATGAGGCATAAAAAACAGGGAGCCTGCAATGTAGATAAAGACAGGAAGACTCCTTTCTAATGACAAATAGGGAACAAATCTTGAAGATGGGAAGAAGGCTTCCAAAAGGACACAATACTTTGTTACAATCAAGAAATTACTTGGTAATTGATGAACCCATACTTGTGCAACAAAAAGTTTGCTTTAAATTTCTCTGACTCAGCTGATTTGAGTGTTTCCTATTTCAGAGAACTCATATTTCATTTTGTATTCTGATATAAAATGGTAATGGGGGTGGAAAGATACTCTGCAGTTTTAATCATTGCTGTTTAAATAATTTTTCACCAGCCTTGTTCTAGTCCTATACAACCACCATGTTGTACCAGGAAGACATTAAAGAAAGGGATCCTGCTAACTGTGAGCCTTGGGTTGTTTTGGCCATATCTCCAGGTAGAACAGCATTAGGCCTATAAATGGTTTTCTATTGAATGTCTACCTGTTGGTCCTCATTTTTACATTCTTCACCTGTTCACACCTTTCCCCCCTAACATTTTTCCAGGCGTTGTCTCCCAAAACAATTTGTTTTCTCTCCAGATTCCTGTAGAGATAGTATACACTAATTTGTAAGGGGAAAACCTACAGGAAGAGTAGCCAGAAGAAAGCAGGTGAATCCACCCACTTCCTGCACTACAGGGAAGAAGTGCTGGCCTCAGCAGTAGCAAATACAGCTGTTAATCCTCCTAAAGTCATTCCCGAGCCCTTTCTTCCATTGAAGGAAAAAGCAGAGACCACCATGGCAGGGATGGACACCTCCATGACTCCACAACTGACCATCATTGCTGTGCCTATATCATGGGACTGTTCTGAATTCTCTTTCTGAAAGTTATACATAACAGGTGGTAGAATGGGCAGCACTTCTAATATCCATCATAACGATCAGCTGCAGCTGTGGCCTATAAAGATACCTAGGGAAGTAAGGATAAATATTTTCGACTTATTTTCCTGTCTTTCTGTGTTTTACCATTGTGAGAATCAAGATGATTGAAACAGGAATGATTTGTGATGTATCTCGCTGCGGGAGGGTGGCAGGACCCGGCAGCCCCCCAAAACGAGGTCCCTGGGGCGTGTATCTCCACCGAGTCCAGACTCGGTGGCTCCCGGGGTGCGCTCAGCGTGGTGTGAGTCTCTGGTCACAGAAATTCTGCCGGAAATGTAGTGGGATGTAAGAACGAACTAGACCCATCTCTGTTCTGCCAGGGAAGTTTATTTTGGGGTCCTTAGCTGGGGTGCAGGGACAGGAAAGGGGGAGGAGTGCGGGGGATGGGAGCAAGGGCTATCAGCTCGAAGATGGGACCTCAAACTGACGCAGGCATCGGCTTATAAGGGAAAGGAAGGGGGCGGGACTAGCTCTCCCGGAGCCAGTCCCAGGAGGTCTGAAGGCAAGACAGGCAAGGGAACACACCAATAGATTTCGGATACAGCAGGATACATATTTCAAAAAGAACCAATAACATACAGGGCAGGGGAACAAAGGGAAGCCACATGGAATCCTAAAAAACCACATTGCTACAGATTAGGGATTCAGCCTGAAACTCCCTAGATAGCCAGTAGGGCATGCATTGCTATTTCTGAAAATCTGTGATCTAGAGATTTTTTTAATAAAGTAAGTTTTTCATGAAAACAGGACTTGTCTGTTGATTGGCTGTTTCCTTTCTGTTCTTATGAGGCATCACATTTTAAAAATAAGGCATAAATGGGACTTAAAAATCTTGATTCTTATTTTACTAATAAGCATCTTGTAACTTTAAGGTCACTTTACTCTGTTACACTTTATTAAATAGGATGGTATTTGATTATTTTTCTCATTAAAAAAAAAAAGAAAGGTAAAATACTGAATTGAGGGTTGACTTTAAGACAGAATTTATATTTTTAAAAATGTTCCATGTTTCAAGCACTGAAAAAATACTGTAAGCCTTTTACTACTGTATTTGACTTATAAAAAATTGAAACATTGAAATGATTATGCAGTAATTCAATACATCTAGTGAAAGGATAAACAGTTTAGATTTAGCTAAATTAAAAGCATTCTGATTGTTAGTATGACTTACTATCCCACCATTATAAACCAAATCCAGATGATTCTTATCTCTTTTCTACCACAAACAATTTTTTAATACATACCACAGAATTGTCTGGGAATATTTGAATTATCATAAATAGAAAACTATTTTTATAGAAGAGATACTTTTATCTGACTGTATATTTGGATAGAAGACAAGAATCTTTAAATGAGCTGTGGATTTTTTTTTAGAGATAAGGCTGATACTTTTCTCCTCTACTTCCAATAATAAGCTTTAGCCAAGATAATTTTACACAATGTGAAATAAGATGGAGAGAAAGCCACAGTTTATATTTCCATAGGAAATATAATTTCTCATTTGAATCAGCATTAACATAAATCTCAGATTTTCACATTGTGGAGTGCAGAGTAGCTGTTATAACCTTGGACTTCACTTGGAAACACTCAAGCAATGCATAATTTTATGCATTTGGACCCAAACACAACAAATTTACTAAGCAAGAACCACACTTTGAGGCTCACTGAAGTCAAGGGAAAGCAAGTCCAAATTTCAGTTGCTTTTGGATTAGGCCACATGTGAAAATATGAATGAAATGAGTATGTAGATTTGCATATAAATTTGAGTTTGGGGTTTCTTTAGGCCTTCTATATGTAGTACATTGTTGCTTTATCTTCAGTCTTATTAAGAATTATCTCACAAAATTTCATGAAACTTTTCACAGATCCCTTAAGCAAATATTTCATTTTAATAGATAAATTTAAGAGACTCATAAATCACAAAGAAAAAATATTTTCACATTGATAATAAGGAGGTTTTTTCATGTTTTGAGTTATATATTTAATATACTATTTCCAGGTATATCTCTTTGTTTCTGTCAAATAACAGGGTGGATCACCACTGCGTTTGTTTGTAAGGATTTTGCCAGCAAATACAATGGGAAATATTATCTGAAATCAAAATTTGAAGTGAAATTTGCCATTCTGTCATGGAGTCTTGGTGATGCCACTCTAGGCTGCACATTACACACCTAATAGACTGTCCTACATAATTATAATCTTATAAACTGTGGTAAACCTACTAATAAAAACATTGATTAAATTAGAGAAAAGATAGTTCTGCAGGTCTTGCAACTTAAAGATTAAGGCCAGCTCAGGGATAACAAAACTGAGATAAAGATTACATTTCTCTCTCTAAGTGAAAGTATAAAACCAATCTTTTACCTGCCTCTGTTTTCCACGTTCTGTGAGGAATTTGGGAAAAGAGCCAAGAGGATGTAGTTGACACAATCTAAGTGCTGCAATGATGATCTTTTAGGAACCTGGATTCCAGACCCCTGGGCCATGCACCTGCTCTTCTTGAAAATGTAGATCTCAAACAAATTGTATGCACAGTGTGAGAAGTTACTTGGATTTAACTACACAGGAAATTTGGAGAGAACAATGAAAGAAGATCATAATCTGCTCCTTTAGCAGATACTTAGAAACACCACTTGTGCATTTTACATTTGTCCTGAAGACATTCGCTGATGTCCTTCCTGTCACAAAGAAAGACAAAAATGTATTTCCATCTGTGTGATTCTACATCCTTATTAAACAGTAATTAGCAGATAAAACACTTGCCTGAATTCATTTTCCTCTCAGCAGCAAGATACACCTGCCCAGAATAAAACAAAAAATTAAACAGTTATAGGCAGTTTCTATTCTTATTTTGCAGTTGTGTACTTCTCCTTTATTTTTTCATCCAGCTGATAATATGATTCTACGGGCAAAATGTTTCTGCGTTTGCTATGAACTATAATTTACATTCACTGAATAATATTTCTGCACATTACATTAATTATCTATTGGATAAGGCATACAAATAATTCTTAAAATGGCAAACGAAACCCATCACATTCTACCCTATTTTAAGTATCTAAGTAAGATATATGAATTTTAAATTCTAAAAGATTTAATAACTGTTTGTGTAACCCTGTAGCTTAGCAAATATGGTATCGTTGTGCTACTACAAAGCAAAAGGCTTTGTCCAAAATCTCCAAAGCTTTACTACATTATCACGTTGCACCTATTCTTCTAATAATTTTGATAGATGTCTGTAACTACCAAATGCTAAACCCAAATGAGTGCATCTAGAATAAACTGTGAGCCTAGAATAAAATTCAGTAGAGAGAGCTGACAGCATGATAAGAAAGTCTGTGCAAGTGTGTAGATGTGATGATGAAAGAGACTCCATGCCTTTGAGCAACTCACCAATGATCAATTATTAGTAATTAAAGGCATAAAGCGCGGGGAGCAAGGCAGACTTTTTTTAGGGGTTATAAATATGGATGTTATATGGAAATGAAGACCGGTGAAGAATGGAAAAAGTTTAAAAAAATTCAGAAAATACATAAAATTAGATCTCACCTTAAGGTATCAAGGGTGAGAAAGAATGAACATCCCTGTTAAAATTATATTTTCCCTTGTAGAGGAGATGGGGTGCTGATGGCCCTTTCAAACTCATAGCCCCCAGCTCCTTCTGAGTGAATATTGATTTGACCCTTAGACCCAGACAGGCACAAAAAGATGGGCTTGCATGGAAGAAAAGGTGAGGATGGTGCAAGATTATGTGCATATAACTTTTGTAACAACTTAAAACTTTGTTCTAAGTGAAAGTTTTTTCTACATAATTAAACTCGAAGGGTTAGTGCCATTATGACTGTACTAGTAACTGTTCAGCCAGACTGATGTAATCTGTTGTTTAAATTGCTTCTCTTGAGACCATCTCTGCATTGGGCTGCTCTTGGAGAACAGCTTTAAGGTCAACCCGCAACAATTTCCTATTTAATCACATTTTATTAAATTCTTCTTTATTATTTTTACATATTTACATTTACATTTTACATATTTACATATTTAACCACAAAGACACCTAAAATGTAGGTCACTTCAAATTCAATTTGACAAATCAAAAAATTAAAACAAAAGAAGCATAAACCAGAGCCAACCTCATGCCTAGTTGAAATAATTGAAATCATTACAGTGTTTTTAGTGACTGAGTCTGGGAACTGAAGGATTTTCCCACTTTATCAAAAACATTTCATCCAATAAAACAGAAAATTAACTTTATCAGTCTAGATAAGCTTCTCTCCTTAATCATGCATTTGAGAAGAAATAACCTATCAAAAAGAGACTTCATGAAAAGATTTAATCTAGCTAAGTATTATTTCACATTTACCTGCTATGCAGTCTTCTGCCAGTTGGTAAATATTGGATCCATCAGCTATATAAGAAGCCTATGCTGTACTTTAATTTTTTTCTCGGATCTGACTCTACTTTCATTTGCTTTATCTAAAAACACAGTTTCATTTGTCAAAAACAGATGTGAAAGTAATTTAAGAGTGACAGCAAAATGAGGGGAATTAATGAGTATATCATTATAGGGAACGTATGTGAAACAGTCACAAAGCCATTTGACATTCATAATTTTGTGACTTGTAGCAGACTAACTCTTCAAGAAGTTTCTACAATAGTGTGTGTAGTACTTTTTGTGGTAGTGTCTTTCTGTTTCTTTTTTTTTTAAATGTTATATTGTTAAAACTTTGCATTTTCTTGGTGAATGATCTATAGTCATTTGTGAGGCTGATATTTAATTATTGTAACTCAATGGACATTTGACAGAGCTGGTAATAAACAGTTGCACCCAGAATATTTCATTGAGGATTATTGGTGAAGCATAGAAGTGACCCTGATCTTTCTAACCAAGTATAAGTCAGTTTTGATAGTTGTTATGTCTTGTTTAGAAGTCAAAATTCATTATAGTAATGTGATAAAATAAAACAATCAAAAAATAAAAATTATATCAGTCTCTCATCTAGACTGAAGTCCGGTTTTTCAGTTAAGGGATTTATTTCATTTACTTCTTCCTTTATAGATCTTTTCCACTTATCTAAATTTTTAACTTAGGAAGAAAATTAAATAAAAAATGTTAGAAATGAGCCAGAGTATACTTTCCCAGTTGCTACAATAGGATTTTATTTTCTCTTGTACAATTGCATGTATTCTGGATGAATGCTTCCCTGCAAACCTGTAGAGCCAATTCATCAAAAGCAGATGAAATGTGGGTCAAACTTGTGATGAGGCCAGAACTAGAAGAAAATATATGGTGGAAAGAAACATTGTGGAGGCTGAAGTTCCCATAATTCGTAGTCTATCTAAGTTCTCCTGAAGCCTTTTAAACCTTCTCATGTCAATAAAGTATTCCAATTTAAAATTAACAAAAAATTAATCTAGCAGATCCCATTGGACATATTTTTTACTCCTAGGAGTTTCTCATAGAGAAAATAGAAGAATAATGAAGAAAATATGAAGATTGCATTATGTTCTATCAGCACTGGTGAGGAAAGGAGTGTTTCTAATCCTATACAAATGATACAACTTTTACACTGGATTTGTTGTCCTAATGATACTCTTGTGACTGAGATCCTATGACTTGTGAAAGAAGGATCATAACTAAAGTAAAGCTCTAAGCACAAGTATAGAACTAGCACCTAATGAACATTAGATTTCTATTTTCTGTGAAAAGGAACAGAAATGGAAATAAACCAAAATAATTTCTTATGTCAGAAGAAGTATATTTTATAAAATAAGTCATATAAATCAAAAGGTTACAGTTAAGCTTGATTATCATGAACATGGGTCAGTCATTGTCATGACAATAAATAGCAAGCTTATAATACTAATCTGTTATTGCAAACTTTTTCTTTAATCAGAATGCTGAAGTATAAAATTACCTTATTTATCACTCTGAAATCCATGAATTAAAGTGACTGTAGTACAAGTCTTCTGGAAGACAGGAAATTGTGTATTATGTTGTCAAATAGATTTAAATAACTTCATGGAAGAAGGAGCAAAATAAGGGAAGAAAAAGGAATGGAATATAGGAAATTCTGAGCTAGTTTGGTTTCTGCCTTTTCAAAAATTTCTACTTCAAATTTTTTAGCCATACTACCTTTTAAATAAAATTGGACTCAGAATAGAGATAAAAAATTGGTGTTATCTTTTTATTTCCCCCCTTAACAGTCAAATATTAATAAAAAATTTTTCCACCGCCCATTGGAAAAAAAAATCTTCATGTTCTTTCAGGATGTATCAGAACTTCAGGGTAGAAACACCGCACTACTGACTGCTAATATAATTTGTCCCTTTGCCTGGATTTTCTTTCAAGCGGGAGGTGTAAAGGGAAATATTTTCACAGAATGGAAAAGGTCCAGATGAGGCATCATGGAGGCTATGTGAGGGAGCAGATGGAGCACCCTGGCTATTTTGTTTCCATAATGTGTCAGCAGAATCCTCACAAAGACAGTCTACACTATTCATCTGGAGTGAGATTTTGAATGAATCTCCCAGTCATCACTGTTACTTTGCTTTAGTGTGCATCACAGAATGGTACCCAAGTACTCAAACTGAATTCCTTCCAGATGAAGATGAAAAATGTGATTCATGACTATACCAGAATGTCATATATGCATATAGTTCACAACACTAGAGATGAACTAGTTTGAAGAAAAAAAAGTGAAATAAATCTAGAGCAGATATCAGTGCCTCAGCACCAGCTGTTCTGGTCTATAGATCCACTCTTATTGGTCCTCACTGTATAGTTAGTGTAGACATCACCTTATTCTTACCAAAGAAATCAGGAATTTCAGCTTAGAATGAAGTCTCGGAGTATTTTCATAGGACATGTTATAGGTAGATAGGTAGATGCACCCTCTATACAACTTAATTCCTTTGGAAATGCTGCTTCTCTTTCCTCAGTTTTAAATCTAAAGAATTATTAAAATTTTGGGTTTCCTCCATCTTCTTTCTCTTTTCTGCCAAATAATTTCCCTTCTTGTCCCTAATGGAAAGACTGTATTTCTCCTGGGTTTTTTTTTCCAATACAAGCATCTACCACAGTATTAGATATACAAGTCAGCATTTCAGTCCAAAACCTGCTTTAGAGGCCTGAAATAACAAAGCAAACTCCCAAAAGGTAATGCAATTTGGAACTACCTTCCAAGGGCTTCTGACAAGTATTTACAAGGCAGTCAACTCAGCTGAAGTTCCCTTTACAGTATCTAGACTGCACTACATTGCACCAATTCTTCTTATTGATGCCACAAATTTATCCAAATTTATCTTTTTTTCTCAGATCTTTAGAGGGAGAGCTATCGGGTAAATGAATGTAGCGCATTAAAATACATATATTTTTAATATACTTTCATTTCACTTAATGTCCCTTTTTCTACTTTTCACCTTGATGAATTCCATTTGTCCTACATTTATTTTATTTATCTAATTTAAATATAGACTTCAGTGTTAGGTAAGACAAAAGAGTGTTCATAAAAAATGTTTTTCCCTCTTTGTTGATTCCAAACAGCTGTGTTCCAGTGTTGTTTGGTTTACATCAAGAGAGACCCTTAAAGCTCATTCTTTCTTCTGAATAAAACCCATCATGGGGGAAAAAAGGAGCATAATAAGTAAAAGCATTTAGTTTGAAAAATTTAAAATGTTTTGTTTCCCAAAAGTTTATGTGAGCTGTAAATGCATGATTCAGTGAAGATTAAAAAGACCACTCATGTACAATTCTGGATATTCAGAGCAAAAATATTTGTATTGAGCTTATAAACAATGGTCTAAAGCACTGAAAAGTTAGGGAGTGCCTCATTTTTGCATAAGGCAATGGTTTCTTCAGAAAATGAGCTAATTTAATACAGTTTTTATGCATTTTTGCAAAGTTTGTTATGGGGTAAGGATCATAATTTTATTGCTGCAAAAGTTTTAGGGGCAGACATGCATTTCTGTCTATTAAATATAGGTTGGATTTGAGATGTGAACTGTCATTTTCAAATAATAGGACAAAACTACAACAATTAGAACGGATCAATATTCAAAAGGAAAAATAGAATGAAGGACTCCCAAAATTTCTTTTTCTTGCCTTCATCCTAAGTTTCTGGTTACTAAACCTTATATAAATTTACAATAAAATCACTTATATTTCCAATATTTTACACTGCTGTTTCTTACTGAAGGCTTCTAATATACATCCTCTTAATGTAACTTCATCAGTTTGGCCAAGTGAAAACAGCAGAAGGTGTCTGTTATACAGAGGAAACATTCTGAATGCATCAGTATGAATGTGAAATAACTCATTGCTTTGTTTGACTAGTTTTCAGCTCTATAAATGGCTCTATACATATACGGAGATACACGGTCCAAGTAAATTTCTCTTTTTAATCTGACAGCTGAACCTGATGGAAGATGTTCCCTGATCTGAAAAGACTTTGGTCAGTCTCTCACTGTCGGTCACTCAGAGCACAAACATGCTTGATTTTTCTTGGTGCAACACTGATTTAGGGAAAAACAGGGAAAAAAAGCAAACAGCATTCCTTCAGTGAAGAGAACAAGCTGGAAAGAAGCTTCATTTATGTATGTGCATATATCATAGTTGATTTCATTCTTTATCTGCCAGTTATGAAGTGTTTCATTTAATGTATCATATTTTCCCTTGCCTACTAATTTTAATAATTTGTTAATTATCTTGAAAACAAAAGAAAACAAAGAAAAACAAAACAAGATTGACAACCCCCAAAATATGGCTAGGGAGAAAAAGTATTAATTTTCAAAGAGCATTTTTATCTTTAAATAAGTTAATTCATGTTGACACTGCTGTCCTTGAGCTGTGAAAACTGTAAATTGTACTATACTGAAAAAATGTATCTACCTTCATGATAAAGTGGGATTACAAAGCTATAAAATATTTGAAAAAAAGAGAGCATCAAAAATTTCACAAGTGCTCCCCCACTGCAAAATATCTGTTGAAACCATGCTTTTCTCTTTTCAAATTCTTCTTGGCACATGTTAAATCACTTGCTGTGGGATTGTTTTGGACAAAATATTTTTGATGCCAGGAATGGCTTGAAAGAAGTGGTTTTTCTCCTGGTATTTGAGGAAATAAGGATAAGAAGCCTGAGTTTTGCCAAACAAGGACTTCAAAGCTTGGCCTACAGATGGTTATGGATGCGTGCAATACTTGCACTTCATAGGTTGCAACTTCATTTCACTTCCTCCTCCATCTTTTCAAGTGTTTTTTGAAATGCCTTCAACAAAAGAAGTGTGGTGTACTGGTGGGAGACATTTGAAAGAGAGTCCTTTTAAATAAGCTTTGAATGTCAAAGGAGATGTGCTTATGGTGTGACAGATGACAGTGCTTGTTCATGGAAGATTTCATTTTAAAGAATAGAGCTGGCCTGAAAACTTGAGACATGAAATTTTTGGCTTCATTTTTCTTCTAGCACCAGGATTAACTGATTCAAGACTTCTGTGGTTATAATAGCTTGGCTTTTCAAAGAAACTCATGAATGTTAAAATAAGAGTGCAAATGAATTAGATTTAATTTTGAAACATACAAAACACTTTGAGAGGTTTTAAGAGCTCTTATGGCCCTAGTTTTTATAAGCAATAAGAAAATTAATATTTTTATTAAAAAATCATAAACTACAACAAAGAAAAAATAATATTTATGACATATAATTTTATATCACAGATTCATATAATAGAAGGATTTGGTTGGAAAGGACTTTGAAGATCAAAAATAATATGCCAGATGTCAATGTAATAAATAAGAGAAGTCATACTCACATGTATCTCTTCTCATATCTATACCCTGAAAAATTTCTGAAAGACATAGCTGAGGTATAAAATTTAAGGTGTTAGATAAGGCAATGAACTATCTTAAATTAAACTTCTGCAGTAGGTGTGGCTAGATTTTTAAGAGAAATATTGTGAATCCTACTATTAAATTACAATTATATCTACAGAAAGATTTCTATCAGAAAATCTGACACAAAATTTCATTCCATTTTATTTTAAAGGATGAGATAAGCAAATGCAAGTGACATTCTGTTTCTGAAGCTATTTATATGTTGAATATTAAAATATTTTGGTTTTGTTTGATTTTTTTCCCCCTTGGGGCATTATGAATGTCATACTGAGCTATATGTTCACATGGATAATAACAGACTGTCATTTCTCTTAAGCCTGAGTATAAATTCTTGCAAAGAGTACATATGGGAATATACAAACCACTGGGAAAAAAAAAAAGAAGAAAAGAAACGAAAAGGGAAAAAAATTGGAATCTATTTATACTGAAAAACACTGCTTTTAGGAGAAAAAAAACCCGATTTGCCTGAAGTCCTGCCAGTATTATTTTAAAGGATGGAAATAAACGTGTATGTTCTATTTCAAGGGACATTACACAGATTTAAGAAAACATTACTTTCGGAAAATAGAAGGGAATTCAATTTCCTCTTCAATTTCCCACCATCCCTTTTTTCAGAATTCTTAGTCAAACTCTTTGCTTCAAACTTTACAGTCCAATCTTAATTTAAATACATTTTCATAACATGATCTATGCTATTCTTCAGCTTTGAAAAATTGACTTTTCTGTATTTGGGTTGCCTTAACTATGCATAGTAGTATTTAATGAACTTATTAAAAAAAAATTTAATTTTAACTTTTCATATTCTAGATTCACATGCTTTTGTTCTAGTGAAAATTAAAATAAATGTAATTCTTTCACCCCGCACTGTCTTTCCCTCTTACATAATGATACTTTATGCATTTTCTTTGCACAAGTCTCAGACTTTACAAATGCTTTTTCTCATTAAGTCAAAGATGCAACAATGATTCATGTATCATGCCTTCGTAAGTAGATTAATTTTATGAAATTATTATTAATACCATAAATAAATATAGCAGTAAAGAGCAGCCACAATTTTTTTTTGTTTGTTTCTGAAGGAATTTGTACCTTCTTTTCAGTTCTTATCAATCACAACAGGAAAAGCTATTAGCAAAATGATGCATTTACTGTGTGTTCATTAGTTATAGGAGAATACTTAATCAGTGCTTGCCATGTTGGTTTAGAATATATTTTAACTTTATTTTAAAATGAGTAAAGTAAGTTTTTTCTCTCATTTCAGAAAAAAAAAGAGACATAGTTCATAACGCACTATAGAAGTCTGTGTTTCAGTTAATACTGAAGAAGCAGCATACAGCTAAAATGAATTACAGAACTGACTTATTAGTAAGCCATGGATATTCAAATATGTCCTATTCCATGGTTTTGGTGAAATATTATGACAAATCAGTATGATCAGTCTGATGAATTTCAAATTGAGTTATTCAGCTTATG
Source organism: Grantiella picta (assembly GCA_013397955.1). Taxonomy (NCBI): domain Eukaryota; kingdom Metazoa; phylum Chordata; class Aves; order Passeriformes; family Meliphagidae; genus Grantiella; species Grantiella picta. The sequence goes on along the minus strand of VZRM01007403.1, from coordinate 278,871 downwards.
TTGGTATTAGGCATTGATATTCTCTGGGAAAGGGGCATTCTTCTGCTGGAATCTGGCCTGTATGTGTTCCACGTGAGCATAGGCTGCATGTGGATGAGAACAAGAGGGAAACCTGGCTGCCAAAGATAATATTATTTACATATTTTAAATAGGGAATTAACATTAATAGCTAAGACAGTGAAATAAGACACTGTTTTACTCTGCTAGAATGATATTTCATCAGAAGCAACGTCAGTGTTTTTTTATTGTGTGCATTTTTGTATTGATCATCTGTTCCTTGGTTTCCATGACATTTCCTCAATTTCAGTGGCTTCATGCTGGATAGTCTTGATAGGCTCTATACCTGGATATCTTGATAGTCTGATCAGTCTTTCTCAGATGTTGTTTGGCTGTGTGGGAGTATTCCTTATGCTCCATCTTGTGTGATCCTCCTGTCTCATATAGGGAACAGATCAGAGAGGCAGATTTAGTAGCAAATGGGCAATATATGTGCTAAGCAGTGCCAGACCACAAGCAGAATTTGGAGAAGATTCAGGTGTCTGACAAGTGGTATTAGTGAGAACTAAGGCTTACTGGACAGAAATGATCATGTAGTAGGCTTTTGTAATTAGAATGGTATGGTGGATGTATGAAACTAACTAATATCCCATTGAAACAGAATACAGAGTAACTACTGCTTCTGTTCCAGTGCTCAACATGGATTCTCCCATTTTGCTGAAACAAAATCTCTAATTAAATCCTAATGTAGATGAGGTATTTATTTTCCGTGTACTCATTAAATTATAAAGTGAAAAAAAATGTGGCAGAGCTGAGCAGTAAAAGTATAAAATTAAGCAGTAGAGAGCAACAGAAAGTAATAGATATGGAAATAGAAGGTGCTGAGAGAAGACATGGAAGGCACGTTATTGGATATTTAGTGCAGGAGTCAAAGACGGAGGAATACACAGGTCGAGGAAGTTTGGGTTAGAGCAAATATGGGGACATAGCAGGGAGAAAGGCATAAAAAATGTTGGTCGGTTACAAACAGGTTGTTAATCCATACTCATGGCCATTCTTTGCACCTGGTCATTGCAGTCTCTCCAACTTTCTCATTGGAATCAATTTCTAACTCTTTCTCGGGGCAAATAAATCTATTCTATATGCATAAGTTTGTGTAGATGTTTGACTGCCAACCAGCGGAGCATGATTCACAGTTTCCACTAATGAACTTGCATCCTGATCAGAGAGGGGAGCAGGAAAAAGCTATAGCTGTTGTCTGTGTCCTTGTGTGCTGAGTGTCTGTGCTGATCTGTTTGTCTGTGAATATATGTACACAGGTAGTGTGAGCAGGGGTTTGCTGCCTCCTCATGATACCTGCCCAGCCTCTCTGCTGGCTGTACCCACAGACAGGGAATTATGACTGCCTTGTCTCTTTCAGACAACTGAATCAGGCAACCTCTAACTAAAATGAGGTTAAAGGGTTAAAAATCAAGATTTGCAAGGGGGGGGGCAGAGAATTGGAAATAAAAAAATTGTGAGAGAAAAGAGAGGGAGCTGTCTATAAGTGACAAGGTTGGGTGGTGGGGAAGAGAGAAATGGGCAGCAGGAAACTTTGTCGTTTCTGTTGCAGCACCAAGACTTAGCATGATATTATATATGTAAAGATCATTGTTTTTCATTTCAAAATACACCAGGAAATATGGACATTTCACTTATTTTCTTGAAACATAATAAAGCAACATTTTGCACCTACTCAACTTCCCAGCACAAATGTCAGTAAGATGCAGAATGAATGTGCTATTTGTTTAAAGGGTATAAGATATGTTTAGACTAGTCAGTGGGGAGACAGAATTTTAGAACTGATCACTATAAAATAATCCAAGGATCAAAGTAATGACAAATGCTGGCATCAGCAATGGAAATAAGCTATATGTTGCCAAGTGTGCAGAAACAAATTTATATACACATTATAAGCAATGATCTGGATATTAAACAACAGTGCGTGTACAGTTATCCTGTCTTTCTGAGAAAAAAACCTATATTTAATTAGAAAAGCAAGAGTATATAGGACATAAATAGGGTGTGTTTTCTGTTATGTGCTCAATGCAATCTACAAACACTATTTTGTCTTGAGAACAAATAAAAAGTTAAAACCAAACCAAACCAAACCAAACCAAACCAAACCAAACCAAACCAACACTACTTCTTACTGAGTACAAATAAAAACTCCCACTGAAACAAAATGATGTAAGCCTTGTGGTCCTATTTTGGTTTTGCATAGTCAATTAGAACATCTTTACATACACTCTATAAATTTTTTGTCCTATACTGCTATGAAACCCTGTCCCTTTGAGCATAGAACTGGAAACTCCTAATTATGGACAGCAAATATTTTCGTTAGGGTAGCTCTTGCATCTTCTTACTCTGCAACCTCATTAGGAGTGCTTACCTAACCAAGTGAAGAAAGTCCTCCTCAACCTCAGGAGGCCTGGTGTTAACTTATGCTTTCAATTTGCTTTCTTTACTGAATCTGTATCATCCTTAATGAGGGTGCCGACACACATTATCTGTTGCACAACTTCCCATCTTCACTATCATGTTACACAGCAAATGGGTGCCACATTTTGATTAGCTAAAATGAACTGTGATAAAAGAGTGTCTTATTGCACTATTTCAGGCTATTTTCCTCTGTGTGAGAAGTAATGAAGCATGTGCATGTTGTCTCTGAAATTCAAGCTCTAGGGAGCAGCATTTTACTGTAGGAATAGGTTCGTATTCTTAGTTACCAGAGTAATTTAGGGCAGAATTTGGAAAGACTGCATTTATCTAGTCCTCTAGAACCCTTTCTTCGTATTTCACTTAGCTCTGAGCAAGGTCTTTGAGGAAGGAAATACTTGCCTTGTAGCAGGTCATAGTAGACAGTGAGTTATTTGCTGAACAAAACTGACTCCTAGAAATAGTTACCTTCACTAAATTTAAGATGATTTTTTTACAAATTAGTGCTGCAATTTAGAATCAAATCTCTCTATACAGATGGGAATACCAAAATTCTCAAGACTAGATCATAATGAGCAACTCTATTCCAAAAGTACCTGACACAGAAAAATAGACAAAACTAGTATGAGATCATGAGAGTAGATCATGAAATCCTTCTTACTCCCATAATTTCTTTGACTTTTTTTTAAGCCCACCTAAAAACTTCAATGGACAGTTTATTGGCCTTAGATCATCTTGACAACTAAAGGCAGATTTTTACTGTTTCAGTTGTTATTGTAGGAGCTTTTTGGATCTTTTGAGTTTCAACTTCAAGGAAAAAAAGAAAGACTAAATCATAGTTAAAAATGATACTGAGGCTGAGAGACAAGGGTCTTTGTTAGTTGAATATTTCAGGTGGCATAATGTCACTATGCATTAGTTTCATGATAATGTGACCTACATGATCTGAACCATACTAGAGCCTCATTTTATTTATTAACTTATAAAAAAGAAAGGTTAAACTAAAATGTGTGCTGAGAAAATATTGGAAGCATTAGTATTTGACTTTTTTTCTGAGCCACTTCTTTTTTTCTTTAAAATTTTGTGTGTGTTTGTGGAAAGTCATTTTCTTTTTCTCAAAGTGCAACTAGTTGTAACTGAGCTTTTGAATTTTTGTAATCAGCTAAATAAGGAAAGTGTAAGGGAAAGATTTCAGGTTTTAAGATCAATATAATAACTTGACTTCAATTGCCTTTGAGGTGTCTCTTGATTTAAAATCCTTGTAATATCATGTTTATTTCTTATGGTATCTCTAAATCAGTAAGCTTAATTTACAGGCTCCCAAAATAGTTAGAGCACTTCCCATGGGACTGTTCTTTCCAAAGCTTAGTTATTTAAATTGAGTAATAATAGCATGCAGTTTTTCAGAAACTGTCTACAACTTGCTGCAACACTGTTTCTGTAGTTTTTTGTAGTATGCCACACTAGAGACTGTAAAACTCAAATGAGAAGTACATAATAATATTTTTCATGCTAATATTCATATTCGTCTGTCAGCATGGCATTTTTCCTGTTCAGAAGATATAAGACCACTATTTACAGGACATTAGCCCTATCCAGATAGGACAGACTGAAATACACTTCAACAATTAGCTTCTCTGCCAAGAGATCCTCCTGTTTTCAACTATTGCCAATCTGAAACTACGTGCTTCCTGAGATGGGCAAATATCTGTAGATATTCTTCAGCCTATATTTGCAGCCTGTTTTTCTACTCTATGTCACTATTTCTTCTCTCTCCTTTTTTTTTTAATCTGATTTAGTGTTTTGATTTTTTGTCAATGCAAAGGGCATATGGCTTCTTCACTGATACAAATATAATATACATGAGCAGTCCCTTAATGACTTTATTCTGTAAATAAATTAATAAATTTAGGAATACAATTTGATTTATCTGAAAATCAGTTACTTTTGTGCTCTTTTAAATCCCTCTTTTATAAATTTCTGCACATCTTTGGCAATTCTGAAAGTAGTAAAATATTTTAAAATTTTATCTTTCCAGTAGATTGTCCTGGAATATTTTAGCAAGTGCTTTGATTACATCATCAAGATTTTAAATCTTCTATTATGCAAGCCATGTATGTCGATGAAAACAACAGCTGACATAGCTTAAAGAGAGAAAACCAAAAAGAAAATGTTGTTTAATGGTGTGGTGTCTCTTTGTAGCAATATAAATTACTACAGGAATATTTATGCAAAAAGCTGCTATACCAGGTCATCAGAAAAGACAGCATTACTTGGCAGCTAAACTTCCCATTGGGCCATTATACAAATTTACAGTAAAAATTGTCAAAATCCAGAATACAGAAGTGTCATTCTGTTTTTCGAAGCCAAACAGTCTCAAATGAGCTGTCAGTGGCTGTAATGTAAATATTGTATCAGAGAGGAGTAAACAGATACATCATCTGAATTTTTGGTGAGCATTAGAGGCAACGGACCATAGGATGGGGCTGCCACTTCATGGAAAAACTGCCAGCTGCCTGTACACACAGTTGTTTCTGAGGTATTACAGAATTGATAATAAAAACTCTTTCAGTCTTAGGAATGTCATGCTTTTCACCGATCCAAAGACCTCTTGTCAGTTTTGTGCATATCAGCAACGTAAACTTAAACATCTTGTCACACACCCTCAGTGGGGTTTTGGACATAAAGTACAAGGACAACTTGGAAAAACATAGTCACCTACTTCCAGGAGCTCCCAGAAAAAAAACATAACAGCTCACACAACTGCTTGCCTCAACTACTTTTCAATAAACCTCTGTATTTTGCATGAAGTCTCCAATCTGTGTGAAAATATAAAATAGTTTTTAAATCACAAGATTTTTTATCAGTGCAAGATATCTATTTGGGCAACATAAAGTAAAATATAATGATTTAACTGGAAAATAATCCCTACTGGAGGTATAGGACTTGCTACATCATAGATCTACATGCACCTATTACAATGTCTTCTATATGTGTCTCGAGCCAATTCTGTCATAAGTCCAAAATTCACTCAGCTTTGAAGTGAAAGAACAGAACATTCGTTTGCACCAGATTTCATCAGGAATTCATTATTTTAGCACATGTGCATAGAGTAAACAAATGGTTTTACAAGCCAAAAGAGGAAGTTGAAAAAATCCACAGCCATCAGGAAATTGGTTTTATATTAAAAGGCAAGACCTATTTAAAGTTAATGCATAATTAATTCCAACAATTTGTAGCTCGTTTAGAAGCTATAATATGACCTAAATTATAAGCACAATTTCATTGCCTTTAAATTCTATGTCTCTGAGGACTACAAAGATTGGGTGAATATGCTTTTCAGACATAGTTATAAGGTGCTGATTTTGTAAGTAGCAAATAGATGCTCCCTAGGAAAAAACATGTCTTCCCAGAAAAAACACTGTTTGTATTTTATAGGACTTTTCAATATGGTGAACATTTAGCTGAACAAAAAGAATACCAGTTCTGTACACAAATTATGTTATATTTATATTTCTTATCATCTGCATAGATCATACGTAATTCTCATTGTTCCTGGAATTTCAGTAGCATCAAGAGTGTTAAGGTTATGTTTTGCATATTTTGATTCTTGTTTTTTCTCATTCCTTCAATTGAAGCAAAACTATATTTATTGCATCACTCTAGATGTACATACTTTTTGATGGTATTTTTTAAAGTGTTTTTCCTACACATTCTGGCTTCTAAAACTGATTTTTTGTCTTTCTTTTATTATTTTTATTGACTGTCTGTCTTAATTTGCTTGCAGAACTGTACTGTGATTCATGGTAGAATCTTCTGTAGTTATTTAGAATATTTTTTGCTGTGGTATTTCATGAAGAAGCAGACATTTCAGAAGTTTCTAGAATTGTTAGAAAGAAAACAAGCAGACCAAGACTTTTCCAGTTTTGGAAAAAAAAATTTGAAAGAAAAATAAATTAGGGGAAAAAAATAAGACAGGAAATAAACCTCACAGTGTTCCTGTGATTTTCTTATGAAGGTAATTAAAATAAGGGTGCAACACCATTTGTGCTGAGAAGAATGTGCCAGAGCTGCCAATTTCATTGTCCCAGTAGGAAATGTGCCTTCTAGGCGTCATTAAAGAGTCAAGTGGGCTAGTGTTTTTCTGAGATGGTCTGGCTGTGTGCTGTGGTTTTGAGTCACAGATGGTCTGCAGATTTTTGTCTGAATGCAACTGCCAGCAAAGTTTTAATTCTATTTCATGAAGTAAAAATAGCTTTGATTAAGAAAATTTAAATAAACCTTTATGAAAAGATGATTTACAGGAATGAATAAAAGACAAGGTGTGTTTTAGTTTTATTTATTATATTTATTATATATTTATAAAGGTGGTATGTATGTGCATGCACCAAAGCTTGAATTTCAAATTGTGTACAAGTCAACAAAAAAGAATATCCAGAGGGTTTTTTTGTCTTATTTACTGCTGAACCAGTTTTCTTATTAGTAAATTTAATGTTTAGGTAATTTCAGTATTGGGTCTGAACAGTTGCCCAGATATGTGGCTGACAGCACTGCCTAAACGAGAAAACTCAGAAAATTGAAACTCTGGAGAGTTAGCTACCCGTCTAAAATAACTAAAATGAATTTCCAGTTTAAATCTTATCTCTTATCTGTTTCATGTTGTTCTACCATCAATGAAAATCTGTAACCAAAGGACGTGATGTTATCCAAATTAGCATATCAGCATTTGACTCTCAGAATCTGTTCCTTGCCTGAGGAGTCAGCAGTTTGGAAAGGACTCTTAGTTATTATACAACACAGTAAATGTTTCCTTGGGTACAATGCAGTTCCAGATGGTCGATTTCTAAAGTTAGATATGCAAATATAGCTGGCTAAATATGGGGGTTAGGGGGGTGTGTGTGTGTATATATATATATATACACACATATTTATACATGTATATAAACATTCTTAAGGATATTTGAAACTCTTCAATTGTCTTTTGCAAAGGCATCTTGTAACGTTTAGAATATGTGGGTGATAAGTGTGATGCTAGCAGTTAATCATGACAACTGAGGGTTTTTGAAATGACATTAAAACTGTACATACATGGCAGATGAGCTGAGACCCTGCTCAGTATATCGGCAGGCTACAGAGGGCTTATTCAGATTAATAAATTGCCTACATTTTGCTGTCACTTTAGAATACCCTAAGGTATTTATCCTGGTGTCCAGCTGCCACCCCAGAAAGCCATCATGGCTCTCCCAAAAATCCTGTTATATCTGCAAGGCCATGGTGTTATGTCAGACATCTCTGAGCATTTGATTTTGACACTTGATGACATCTTTACAAAGTTGGAGCAGGCCATATATGTCTGGTTTGAGGTATGTTAAACCACACTGACTTCATGATTAAGGTTAAAAGTTGGTGCTGTGAGGTATCACACTGGGGTATCACTGAGAGATACCAATGGTTCTTTGAGGTTCTGGTTATCTTACATGTTATTTGTTACAGTGAAAAATCATGTTCTATGTGTCTTGGATAACCTATAGTTGTCCACCTCAACAACTTTTCACTGAGAACCCAATTCTTCATCATTGAATGCCACATTAGGTATGAGTTGACTGTAATGGAAGCTTAGTTGTCTATTTAAAACAGGGAGATATCTATTTAAAAGAGGGAGACCTTGGTATTGCTTATTTTTTTTTTTAATCTCCAGTGCTATAAAGCAATTTGAGGTGCCCTACAATATTCAAAATACCTGACTAAAGATGGTGGCTAATGCACAGGACCTGAGTGACTCATGGTCTTTGGTAGAAGCAAATGGAGACCAGGTAGGATAGACCATAGGATGATTCAAGGCACATGGTTCTTTAGCCCAGGCTCCTGCTCAAAGCAGACACAGCTCTGATGTCACACTGGGACATTCAGGACTTTATCCAGACAGGTCTTGAAAACCTCTGGGTATGGAAGTTGCACAGTTTCTGTGGGCAACCTGATCCATTGTGTGGCTCATGATGTAATTGGTTCTCCTGATATCCAGTTTGGACCTCCCTTGTTTCTATTTACATTCATGTCTCCCTTGTCCGCCCATCACACACCCCAACAGACATTGTCTAAATATTTGGGGGCTGTTGATAGGTCGTCTGTAGCCTTCTTTTCTCCTGGTTAAACAAAATTAGCTCCCTCACTCTTCCTCACATGAAGCATGATCCAGGCCCTTTGTTGGATTCACTCTAAAATGTTCACCAAACCCACAGGCAGCCCTCCAGATTAAGCCTCACTAGGACTGAGGGCAGGGGAGCCATCTCTTCCCTCAACCTGCTGGAAAGAGTTTTCATAATGCAGCTGAGATGCTGCTGACCTTTGAGACAAGGATGCATTGCTGATCTATGTTCAACTTTTTGCCCATCAGTACGCCCAGGTGTTTTTCTGCAAAGCTGCGACTGGTTCCCAGTACAAAATCATATGAAAAACACTTCTAAAAAAACTTTTGCATGAAGTCCTGAAAAATCATCACATATTTTCTTAAGAAAGTGTTTCTTACAGAAGGCTGTTTATAATATTGGATAACAATAAATATTACATATGTGATAAATAAGTTGACAAAGAAGGGTTTAAAATATGCTTGGGATAGCTAGACAGGTTAGCTGGTCATTATAAAAGGAAACTGTCCTTTATCTCTCTCAGAAATATTGTGGAAATTCACTGGTGACATAAAATACGTGCTGTCTTCCTCACAGAGGAAATCAACAAAAATTCCACTGTAATCATAATAGTGACACTGTAGAGATGGGCTAGCTACTGAAACGAAAATTATCTGTTCTTTTTGTGATCTAATGTTTCTTGAGTAGTGTTTTCTGTCAAGTAATGAAATCTTGATTTCAAAATTCAAAGTAATTTTGTTGAGATTGGTATTTTATTGGATGGAAATGGTACAAATAAATTTACTACAAAGCTCTGAGTAAGTCAGGGTGCTGCCACAGTCGCTTTTACAAGATGCTTGATGATCAGCTGTACAAGGTAGAAAAAAGTAGAGTTTAAAATAAATCTGGAAAAGAACAGCTGTTAGATTATCTAAGACTTGTTAATAGAGTTGAACAGAGTGTTCACAGAATTTCGACTTTATCACCATATGAAAATTTGTGGATAAAATCAATATAGAGAATAATTGTTTGATAACCATTATTAACAGTGAAAGCTTTTTTTTTTTTTTAAATTAAAAGAAGAACCATGACATATGGCCATAAAAGTCATTTTTATGGGAATGTAATCTAGTTAATTTGCCACTCAGGATTATGGAGGCAAATAATAAAAACCCTGAATAAAAAATGAAACAACAAAACAGCCCCTCCCCACACAAAATCAAATATGGAATGGTTTTAGTATTTTCTTATGTGGGCCCTCATCTTCTGTTTAGTGTAGAAGAAGACTAATCTCACATTGTTTAGAAGTACTGAATTCATGATCATATTTTGAAGTAAAACAAAATATTGAAATTATTAGTAGCATGTACTATATGATAATTTTTAAAATCAGCACCATGAGTGCTTATTGTATTGAGGGACTGTGATTTTTTAATAGTTAACACTATAGGTGTATTTTAAAAACAGTGGTCAAAATGTGTACTTACAACTGATTACAGGTTTTGGTGATTAACCAGGAGATAGGAGCAAAATCCGTGCGCTGTTGATGAGATGGACTATGGTTGCGCTAAGAACAACAAAATAATTGAAAGATAAAATGTATGTACAGATATTATCTAGAAAGACATACTTGTAATTCTCATGGCTATCTTTGAAAATCTCTAGTTTCAAATAATAAGAAAGGATTAAATAGTTCTAAGTTTCAGGTTTTTTGTGCCCTCGAGTTTAACTGAGGCTTACATGGGGTTTTCTTTTCCAAACATCATCTGATGAAGTATAAGCTGTAATCTAGAAGGGTGATGAATGTCTGCAAATGTTCTTATCTTTCAGTACTTTAGCAGAATGGATTAGTCTTTATTAACTGAGTCTATATTTCGTGAATATGTATATATATTCCTTCCTATGTTTACACATCTTCCTGTCATCTTGTATAATTTGTTATTAAAATATAATTTTGATAACTTTAAAATATGTTACATAAACAAAACTCTTTTTTCTATGAAGATCCTGTCTTTCTAATTTTGGTCCACATTCACCTCTCCCTGGAAGTATTCCAATACATTAATCTTTTCTTTGTTTACTTCAGAGATTTTCATGCTTTCACAAACATGCAAACATTATCTGTTTGCATCATTAAAAACATGTAATGGAAGAAATGAAAATAGCTAATAATCTTCTTAATACAATAGCAAAGCTTTTCATTTTACCTGAAATGCCTGAGCGAATAGAAAAAAATGCATGAATATTGCTATTTTTATGACAATTAAGATCTGAAGCCAAACTAATTGATGCTGTAGGTAGAAATACCATATTTCAGAGTGTGAACTGTTTTTTGTTAAGTAAGTTTAGATTCAAGGATATAAATGACATTATTTTTAAAACATGAACTTAAAAAAAAAAGATAAATAGAAAAAAATTCATGCCAAACAATATAGATTAGATTTGTTAAGGTGCCATTATGACTGACATTCAGTTGTTTCATTGTGCGTACCATTTCAAGAATGGTGTGGGTTAACGAATTCAACAGTTTATCTTCATGAGAGTCTGCATTATTTAATGTTTAACTCTTCTTTCCTTCATCTTCTGAAAGGAAGCAGCTATTTAACAATGAGCAGCCTTAAAAATGCTCTTTTTTAAACCATTGGCTTAAGTTCCTACTGTGGACTGCTCTTTTCATTTGAAAGAAAATTAAAAAGAAAGGTGTCACAAAAGAGTAAAAGAGTGAATGTCACAAGGAATATTAGTCAGATAGTTCTGGTAGAAAAATTTTTTCAATGTGACAATATTATTACCCAGCTTAGAAAGCATCAAGGTGAATGGATACTGGCACCTGGATCCCATTGCTAGAGATTACAAAGTCTTGTAGAGTTCCAGTGATTTTTTTTCAGGTTTTTAACAAGTTAAAAAATTCAATACTTAGAGATTTGTACCTAGAACAGAAGACCATCTCACTTTTATTTTCAGGTTAGTACAGAGTTGATGATTCATGGTTGCCAGAGGTTGTTTCATTATGGATAATTAATTTTTATATTATATGTGTCTGTGGAAACACAAAAATATGGTGGGTTGTTTCTTTTTTTTGTTCAGTCTTTCCTTTTAATCTCTGTACTATCTGCTAGCAAAGTTACTGTGGAATTGTACATCTGGAAACTGAGGTTCTATGAAATGTTGTTCTAAAACATTTACAGAAAACTATTCCACATTGTAGGTTACAAGTATCTTAAGCCTATGATTTCTGAGGCCTTTTGTTCTCTGTTGCTCCACATATGGTAGAGTTTTATGTACAGAAGAAAGAGAATATCAAGGACCTTTTTTATCTTTCATAAAAGGCACAAAACCAGAAGTGATCAATATTGACGATGTTTAAATTTAGAAAAAAGGTCTTTATGTTAAGTATGAACCCAAGAGATTTTACCTACACACTTCCTCAGCATTTAGAACTTTAAAACCTCCATTTGATCAAAAAATCTTTTCTTTTCAACCTATATAAATGAAAACATGGAATTATTTAAAAATTAGATAGAACATGCCTTTTTGATGAATGTTTTTCTTTACTATCATTTGTAGACAAAACAATAAATGTCTTTCAGGTGCATTAATTAACCTGTTTCTGGAAACTAAGTGTGCAAAATATAGATTATTGCTATCTAGATTCTCTTGTTCATATATTTTATTATGACAGTTGAATTTTTTTGCCATAAAAAATCATAATATTCCCTCTGTTGTTGATACCTGTGATTACAGAATGCAACAGAAAAGGCGAGGAAAAGGATTACATGCTCTCCCTAGCTCTGCAGCTCACAGAATGAAAGAAACAGCTTGTGATACATACAGTCTTTGTGGAGGGTCTGGACGAGGCTGAACACAGCATGAAATGTTGACACTCAAAAATTTTAGGCTCCTAATGAGTTACCCTCTCTGAATTAAAATTTGGGGCCTTTGCATAATTAATAGCTTCTGAAGTACCTATTATCTGCAGGTCCAGAGCCCGTTCATTATGAACTACAGGCATCTAAAAGTCCCTTTATTATCTTAATTAGAAGGAGAAGAAGGCAAAATTACAAAGATAACAAAAAGCAAGACCGAGTACCCAATATTGATTGATTGTTCCTTTTGAGAAGGTATTTTTTCACTCAGATAATTATTTCATGCCCTTGCTATTTTCTTCCATTCTAGTATGCCTCTTCCTGGTCTCCTGCTACATAGAATAATTGATATTTCAACATAACCTGCTGCTGTAGAACTTCAATTCCACTTCATACAATTTGCACTGCTTTGTGTAATTGGAAAATTAATTTTTTTACTTACACTGAAATTAATTTCTGATATCATTCTGCATTCATTCATTCTGCACATGATCTACATTTATAACACAGGGAAAAATATTTATGATTCTTGTCTGTTATTTCACTGATACTTCTGCTGGGCCTTTGTTGTAAAAAGTTTTACCTTTTATATGTTATATATGTGTTGTGCCATTATGCAAGGATTTACTAATTGACAACAGGAAACAATTTTAAATAGCAGTAATCCTTATGTTCATCCTTAAACAAGGTTTATCTATTCAAGTGTAGATTCATTCTGCCGGCCTTCATACTTTTAACTTCTTAAATTAAGAAACAGTCCTGTTTTTTCTCTCTAATTTTCATAAAGTGAACAACTTCTCTTGTGCAGTGTCATAAGGAGCAGATTTGCCCTCTGGCCGTGCCAGTGTCTCTGCACTGATACAAAAGGCACTTGATGGAATATACCCTTACTCAGATGTATTAGCTAAATGCCTCAAGTTCAGTAGGATGAATCTGGGCATAAATAAGTTGAAATCAATCTTCCCCTGTGGGAACAAACTCTTTATGGGAAATAATAACTAGAAGCAAGTTAGCATTACACTCAAAATATTGTTTATGGGCAAAGAGAAAGCAAAATACATATGTCTATAATATCAAAGCCAAAAGGTTGTTGTTTCTCTAATGAAATCTGAAAAGTCTAGTTCAAGAATAACCATTGTTGTAGATTCAATTATTAAAGACAAAAAAAGTTTTCATTTTTTAAAAACTAATATTCATAAGAGAATTGAAAATGCAACAGTCAGGTTTTATGGCTTGCTCCATTTCTTATTATCCTTTAAAATATTGATAAAAGTCCATGGTTGGACACTTTTAAAGGTAGCACTCTGCTTCTGCATACACTTACAGGCAAAACTCTGTCAGCCTCTGGAGTCCTCTGCTGGAATGAATATGCTGTTACAAGCTTTTCTCCTTCAGTATCCAGCTGTGATACTTTGTTTGTTAGTAAGCTTCTCCATCTTTCTCTTGCCTCATAGGTCTGCAGTGTCATGTTACACCCCAGTTTAGTATATATGGTGCTCTTTATATACGTGTTAGATACTAGTTTTTTGTTCTGTTCATCACCCCAAAACCCAGTATTATCCATCTCCAGATCTGCATTTCTGTAACCGACAGTGGGTGAGTTTATAGGTGTGGCATCTCCAGGGCCAACCGTGTGCCTCATCTCTTATCATCACCCCATGCCTGAGCTCCTCTGCCCCATGCCCTGTCTCTCCACTTCTCAGAGCACGAGATGTGAATTTCTCTGTACTACATCACTGCATTAGAGCTGTAAATACCTCATTCTATGTGATTTCTTTTTTGCTACTATCTGTATTAAACTGTTGTAACACAAAGGTGGAAGTAAAGAAAAATTCAGACAGAGCAGGCCTGGCAAGTGAAGTACCAAGCTTGTGGCCTATTAGTAGCAATGGCAGTCCTGTATGTCTGGACTATGCAATTACATTATGATCAAATACGTAAAAAGGAAATTAGATCCAAAACTAGAAGGCCGTTAGGAACTGCAGCTTTTTTATCCTGGAAGGACAAACTTCTAGCACATTTTTCTATCCAGCAGAATAACAAGCCTCAAATGGGCACATGGGATTTCAACACATTGCCTGAGAATAGCTACATTCTATAAATTAGCATGGGAATCAATCTGTAGGATGAGCAGGGAGCTGTCTATATCTGCGTGAGAAAATGAGAGTGGAACCCATGTGGACTCATGTAACAACTTCAGTGACATTAGGAGGTTCAACTTAAATGCTAAAAAATACACATATACGATATATAATATATAATGTATAATATCTAATATATAATATATAATAGCATAATGTATAATATATAATATATAATATATAATGTATAAAATATAATATATATTATATATTTATATAATATATTATATAATATATTATATAATAGCATAATGTATATTAGATATTTAATATATATTACATATTATGCATTATATATATTTCATATAATAATCCAAACATAAAGAATGTGCATATGAAATATATTAAATATATGAAAATATATACGTACTGATGTAAACATATGTAATTACTTTACATCAGTTAAAGTTTATGTTTCATATATTTTCTTGTATCAATCAAATTCTTTATATTTGGATTATTACTTTAAGAAACTTATACTCTGTGTAAGAGATTTTTTTAAAATTTTGGAACAGGTGAAGTTGGAGATGTGACTTTCATTTACATGTTCATAAAATGATGAAAAATTTACAGATTATGCAGATTATTCCTCTGCTCATGAGAAACACATACTTCAAAGTTTGTTTGATCCGCAGACCATTCAAGCAGCTAAATTTCAAATACGAAGTATAGACCCCATAATGCAAATGGTCTTGTCTGTTTCATATATTTGGTGGAAGGGTATGTCACTGCATATTTTTAAACTAGCACCAAATGGCCTTGATTTATCTTCAGGGGAGGTATAGAGAACGTCATGTTCCTGGTTGGATTAATGCCTGAAAATGGCAACAGGCCAGGATATCTCATGAAAATTAAATAAATTATAGTACTGTGCAGGGCAGGATGTGTGTTCTCAGTCACACGGCATGAGAGTGGCCATGGAATGTGTAGCCCTCTACATTTTACACCATCTTCATTTATATGGACACAAATTCTTTGATATCACTTCTAAATTCAGTCAGGCACAGACTTCTGTCCTGAAATGCATTAAGGAGAAAAACTGTACTACTTGCTACTTGCTTTAATTTTTCTCTTGACAAAGTGATGAAGATTAGCGCACTTTCTTTTTCTTTGACTGGTATTCATTAGTTTTTTATAAAAGTGAAGGAGACATTTGACTTCAGTCAGTAGGCACCAATGAGATGGTTAAAACAGACCTCAGTGAGTCTCATCGTTAAAAGTAGTTCTCATAATAAAATATACTTTACAAGAATAGATTTTGCTTTGGCCTTCTTCCAGGTGTGTGGCTTGCAGATAATGTAAGAAATATTTAAGTGTGCAAGGGGGAGTTAATTGCTGTTGGGAATGGTTTTGAACCAGATTCAAAATGTTTAATATTTAACATGAAGGGCTGGCTGGTGTTTAAAACAGGTGATTATGTTCTTTGCATTTCAATTAAAAACATGTGTTCCTATCTTAATATAAAAACTTCAAATATCCAGAGCTTTTTTCATGTAAATGTGGATGTGCTCTACCATCTGTAAATTAGATTTTTTGGGTTTTAATTATTTTTATTACTTGGCACAAACTTTAAGCAGGTGTATTTAATTTATAATTGGATGAAATTATGGTCCCATTCAAATTCAGTATATTTTTTTCAACAGGATTAACAGTTCTGTGAAATACAGGGTAGATATCCATGAGGCTATACATGGCACATATGTTATACATAAATAGGCAATGCTCCCTTTGTAGTGCAGGGTTCTGGTTCTGAGAAATAAAATTGTAGGCACAATCACTTCTCTTCTATGGTGAAATTACAGAATCAGAAGTAAATTATTAGCCTACTGCTAAAATACCAAACATAAGTGTTGTGGGTGTAATTGTTCTGAAAATGTCTGCTAAGAGGTTTCTGAGGTGTGGTCTACAGAGCATATGAGGGTGGTCCACAGAGAACTGATTCAATCCATCACACTGACATTACTTATTTACACCTGCAAATCCCACCAGGGATTATAAAATAATTCCACAATAATAATAAAAGAAAATATTTGCTTTTATTATTCCAGGACGTTTCTTATCACTCACTCATTGGTGGAAACCTTCTAGTTAAGATACATAAAAAACAAAGTATCACATTTTAGGAGAAATTAAAACATTCAGTTTAACATAGACATTTTTGAGTACACTGAAGACGGTCTTATCTGTGTTAAGATCACATCTACTGGAAGAGAGAAATATATATAAACACCAAAATAAAAAGGCATTACTCTTACGTGTCAATTTTAATGCACATCACAAACATTCTGTAATTTCCTAGATATAATGTTAGATGGAATTGTGTTAATTTGAAAGAAAAAGGAAGTAGGAATAGAAAAGAAGCTGAACAAACATGGAAGGAAAAATTTTTTTTTCCTGTTAGGGTACTCAAAAAGTTGTAGGCTGCAGACAGGTATTTCTCCATCTCTTCACCAACAGTAAATCTCTAGCTAAGGTGGTATTTATGTCACACACTACATTTCAGACTAGAGCTCCTTGAGCTGCAAAAAGAATTGCACACAAAGGAGGCAGAAGACTTCTGGGTATCTTAGACAAATGATTTTGCTGCCTACCTTTCATCTGTGCCTCTGCCCAAAAAATGTTTCTGATGGAATTGAGTTACAATGAAAAGTAAAATTTTAAAAAAGTCTCTTGTTGCTATTGTTCTTATATTTAAAATATTGAAAGGAGATAAAAGAGGACAAGAGTACGTGTATTGCATATGTGATTATTTTTGAAATTTTAAAAAATGGTAAATATACAAATGTTTTAATTGACAAAATGAAAAAAAACAACAAAAATAATTTTAAAAAGCTCCTTGTTTTTTTTTTCCCTCAATATCTGAAAATCAGATTTTATTTCCTTTTACCTATAATGCAAGAAAACAAAAATTTCTATAAGGATGGAAATAAATCCAGTGATGCCATGGAGATGGTTCATATTCATGCTCAGAGCACATTTCTTTATTTAACATAGTACACCGCTGATATAACACTGTTAGGGCCAGAAGCACAATTATATCAGCATCTTAGGAAAAACAAAAGCAGTATTTCTTTGACTTGTTTACCTTTTAGGAATATATTCTGCATGCCATGCATTGTAAATATTCAGATACGCTTCGCAGTCAATAACCATATCACAGCTCCCTTGTTTTCAAAATGATTCTGAGCAGGTACTGAGTTGCAACAGTCCATGGTGAAAAAAGCTGTGGTTATTTATTTGCATGTGTCTCTGGAACTGTTAATTCCTTACTGTCATCTGGGTGGCTTCTTCTGTAGCAAAGTTGCATGTCGGATATGGACCTCAAAATACATTATGTTGGAATCCTGAAATCTGGAGATACAGAGAGAACATCTCATGTTACCACCACAACCCAATAAAATTATCCTCCCCTGACTATTTCAGACTGCTCGATTCCAATATCTGCAAACCACTGAGGGGAAAAAAAGTATGACATATCTTTAGTAAAGAGAAAACAAATTGTTTGTTTCTCTTTTGATTTTTACTAAAAATGAGTGAGATAACAAATTAAAAGTTACAATTTTTTTTGTGACTTGTATATGAGCCCAGATCTAGCTTCCCCCCCCCCCCATAAAAGCTGTTTTCATTTATTACAGAGGGTTTTGTGTGTCGGGTTTTTTAAATTTTTTTTATATTTTCAGGTCCTTCAATTCCATATTATATTCAGACAGAATAGAACTGAAATTAAAAGGATGAACCCTTCATATAGTTATTTAAATAATTTGATACTATAATATTATTGTCTTGACTCAGTTTTAAAAGATTGATTTAGAATAAACGGTCAGAATTGCTACTTCATTGTAGCGATGTGTATGTCAGTTATTATGCATTATATAATCTTCAGATTAGCTGAAATTCAGGGAATTTTTTTGCAACAACTAAAATAAGTGGCATTCTAGTGGTTGAATTACTAAAAATTTTTGAGTTACTGAGTTACTGGTAATGCAATTTTCAGATCTCCATGTGCTCCCTTTGTTTCCCTGCTCTGTATGCCATTGGTTCATTTTGAAATATGCTCTGCTGTACCTGAAAACCTATTGGTGTGTACCCCTTTTGTCAATCTTCCCTTCCTTCTCCTGGGACT
>VZRM01007403.1:199613-243184 GCA_013397955.1 Grantiella picta | reverse complement strand
TCTTTTCTTTTCTTTTCTTTTCTTTTCTTTTCTTTTCTTTTCTTTTCTTTTCTTTTCTTTTCTTTTCTTTTCTTTTCTTTTCTTTTTTCTTGTGAATTGCCTTACATTTTCTCAATTGGAAGGCAAATTTGCAAAGATCTGTCTTGTTTTTTGGACTGTAAAAACGGGACTGAAGTGAGTAGAATGCTGATCTGAGATGCTACTTGCCCATATGTCATGCAGCAATGTGTTTTTTAAGCTCCCTGCCGTGTAGCCTGGAGCTTAAATTTCCAGGAGTTGTATGTCTGATTGCCATTTATCTCTCCTAAATCATCTCAGGAACCCTGGAATCTATGCATTTGCAAAATTGGTGATGGAGAGGTTTAATAGATCATGATTACAAGTCTATGAACTTACAGGATAAATCTTGAAAAATAACTATTTTCAGGTTCACTTTTGGGTCCTGGTTCCTTGCTCATAAACATTGGATAACTGTTAGCTCTTTCTTGGGTCTCTTATGCTTTACTGAAAACAAAACAGAACAGAGAGTTTAACAAAGGTGATATGGTTTATACAGAGATATTACAGAGTTTTCACTGCCTCACTCATGAAAGTCTTTTAAATTATCTCACAGGGCTTTAGAGCCTTAGCAACTCTCCCTGCATCCAACATATCAGCACTTTCAAGCTAACAAAACATTAACCCACTGGGCTACAAAACTGACTTTGCATTGTTCCGGGGACTTGAAACAGGAAAGAGCAGAAAACAGCAATTGCAGATTAGGGACATGAGACCATGTAGTGGAGATCAGAGGTGTTCCATGGACAAACACAGTATAATGTGGATAAAATATGTTTGTTCTCATCTTGAAGAGATTCAGTACTCTTTAGAGTTTAGAAGAAGTCTGGAGTCTGTGAGAGAAACCTGCTTTTTCACCACCATGTCTATTAAGGCTTTCAAAACCATTACTACAGAGCCCTTCAGGTTGCAAATTTAGACAAGTTCTCCCCTTGTGTCCCAAAACGGAAACATTGTGAACAGAATATTGAAACAACAATAACAAAAAATGATCGTTTATCAGTTTTAATAAGATCATTTCATTTAGGATGTATGTGCAAAAAAGCCAACTTACCTCATAGTCTAGTTTTAGTAACTTATCAGAAAACATCTAAATCACAAACTGGATGGAAGTCCTGTATTCATCTGCTTTTCTTTCTGTTAGGTCTCTGAATTGACATTACTTGAATTCCCTCTAAAAAATGCATATCGATACCTTAATACAAGCTCTTAAATAGTTTCCTTAAAACTTTTTAGTTTGGAAAATATTTAAAAGCACTTAAAGAAATACAGACAATCTTCTTTATATCAATAGCTAAGAAGATTTGTGGTTTCAAGCATTTGTCCTTTTGACTAGACAATTGATTCCTTTTGTTGTGTGCTGTAAATATTATAGATTTTCTGTAGACTGAGTCTCAGGTTTACTAAGGATATGTGGGTTCTTTGTAAAAAAATGTGTGGTTTTCTTCCCCCAGTCATGGTTCAGATCACTCCAGCATCTCAAGTGGTATCTGACAGTGCTAATTTCCAGTCAAACTTAGAGTTTAGGAATTAGGTCTACTTTTAATTACATTAAGCAATCAAAGAAAGGATACCCTGTGATAACCCAATTTGAGTCCTGATCAGAGACATTATTGCTTAAAAACTTGTTTGTAAAGGGGATAGTTGTTAAAGGACTGAGAAAAAAATGACCATGGAATTTGGCTAATGCAAAAAAAAAAAGTGTACGGAGCATGCAGTGTAGGATAAATTATACATTACAGGAAAGAAGCAAGGAAACTCGGAGTAGAAAAATTCTGAAATGGCTGAACTACAAAGATGGAATGCTGCATTTTAAAAGACAATCAGTAATGAGAATATGGAAAAATAGATGGTAAATACTGTCATTTTCTCGTTTTACTTTTTCTTTTGAGTGCAAGTGTGCACACAAATGAAACAGCTGGAACAGGTGTTAAAACTCCAGCCTTAATTGATTCAAGTAGGATGAATCTACCTAATGTTTATTATTCTATTCACTTATATGCAGTAAACTAGACTTTAACTCGGTATAACTTTAAAAGATATGTTGCACTTACTTATTTTTTTTAAACAACTGTACCCCCACTCTATGTGCACATTTTACACTCAAAGCAGCTTTCATGTACTTTCAGGACAAAGGAAGATAAACCACTGAAAGATAACAAGAACAAAGGTACAGACAACTGCAAGAAATTTTAATTTCCTTTAACTTCCTTCTTTTTTTTGTTTGTTTGTTTGTTTGTTTTTTAATTTCTTTCCACATTATAACTGTCCTTGCTTTTCATCCTTTCCTCACAACCAAATGAGTCTGACTTTGAGGAATCTTTTGAGTTGGGAATACATAGTGACTTAAGTTACTGTCTATGGCTGCTATGCAATTTCTATCCATTTTAGAATCATTTAGTTTGGAAGGGACCTCTTGAGATCATCAACCCTTCCCAGCAGGTTCAGCTAGACCAGGTTTCCCAAGACTGTATTCAGTCAGGCTTTGAATATCTTCGATGTTTGTGGAAGTGCAATTCTGTCTGCCATGAACACAGAATGAGCCCATCTATCAAGTGTGTAATAACCCAGGTTTGCAAAGAAATAATGCATTACAGTGTAGTAGCAGGACTTCAAGAGTGCTGGAGTTTTTATAGTCGTCCAGCAATAAGAAACTTTCCAGTGCACATAAATTAAGTCTGTAATTTTTTTGGGAATTTTGTTGTAGGTTGTTATTTATCCTTGATGAAAACGATATGACATCAATTCTTTTTTAAATGCTTCAACAGAATCACAGGGCATTTACTATCCCTGAAATAGTAAACCAAAACCAACCAAAATCAAAACCAACCAAATACATGAAACAAAATCAAGCCTACACCCCTTATGTATAATGGCCATTATGAAGTTTTCATTGGTTTGCCTTTTTTTTTGCTTTTTTTTTAAACCAAATTAATGTTATCATTAGGAAATAGTCAGTGAGAATTTTCTGTATTCATAAACTGACTGTTATTCCTTATTCAAGTAGGGGTATAAATCTAACATTTAAACAGGGAGGTAACATTTGGAGGACAGTCAGGGAAATATGAGCCAGAAAAAAAATTACGTTCTATCTAAATTTGGAAAATATCCAAAGAGGTTACAGCTCACATACATGCATCTAATTACCAAGGAAAATTATTTTATTTTCTTCTTCAATAGAACTTATATAATTTTAAATTGAGGCTGAGAAACAATGATGTACAGACTTTTTTAGAACAGGTATTATGCATCATTAACCATAATAACAGGAATCAATTATTTGTATATCTCACAGCGATTTTGATTACTTAATTGTTGCAGGCAACCTGGCAGAATTGCCTGCCCCAGGCACACCAAGCAGCAGCGAGGCACTGGAGGAGCCTTGGGAGTTGGAAGACTTCTAGATTGTGGTGACTCCTGAGATCACTCCCAAGGCCCTCTCTACCTTGAAAGATTAATATGCATTTTAAGTGTGCCTGATTGGTTTCCTGCCTCTCCTCCTCCTCTGTCCATTTATGGGTGGAGTTCCAGAATGTTTGGCTTTGTTCAACAGTTAAGTTATTCCCCATTGGTTTGGTCTAATGTTTCTCCCTCCCTTAAACTATATTCATTTGTTCCTCCCCGTGCCAATCTCTCCTTTCAGTATTCTTATTGGCCTGCTTGCCAAAACTCCTCCCCTTCATGTGCCCCTTAAAACCCCCTGCACAAGCTCGCTCGAGGCTCTTGCACTGATGCCTTCAGCCTGCTTTCCTCCCCTCATCTCTCCGAATCTCCCTCCTCAATAAACTCCCTGAAGTCCTCACCCAAGAGCCTACATCTCTTCTGTCGCCGTGTAAGTGCCTTGTCCTGCAGCGCTTCCCCAAGAAGCTCTGTGCCACCTGCTGCCAGCACCCTGCAAGGTGTGCAAGGACAAAGCTCTGCGAACCAGAGCCTGCCACACTTAATGAACTGAAAAATATGTGCTAGTCAAAGTAATTACAACCTGGATGCAAAAAACATCAATAGAAGTTACAAAAATTCAAATCTTCCTCAAAATAGGGCTAAACAATATGAAAAGTAGCTCATTAATTAGAATATTTTTCTGGTTTATATAACCTTTTACAATATGCTTTTATGATACACTTTCTTTTGTGAAATACATATATATTTATTTGCTATTCAACAAATAATAGTAACTAGTTTCCATGCAGTCAATATTTTTCTAGCTGTTCTTAACATGTGGTCTATAAGACAACTCATCTTAGAACTTCTCTATACATTCTTATCCTTTTTCTGAAATTTTCACTCAGAGTTCACTTTTATTTTAAGATATTAAAAAAAATAGAACTGTGTAATTTGTATTTGAGGCCAGTGTTTTTCCTGTCAGCATGAATTGCTGCACAAATGTCAACATGGGACATCATTTGCCATGTCTCAGTCCAATTGCATAAATGAAAGTCTCTTTGGATTTTCCATGACATTTATTTTGAATATTTCTTAACTTCCAAACTTGATCACTGGCAAATTCTTTTAAAATAGTTTCCATCCATCTGCTTAGGTGATTTCTTAGTCCCAGACTAAAAGACTTACAGATGATGATTATACATCTCAAAATTCTTCTCAAAAAGTTTTATCAGTTCAACATATTTCCTGCACCTTGTTTTAGATTTTCTGTTTGGAGTGAACAGGAACTAAATCATATCATTCTACAGGTGATGAAAACATTCCCTTTCTCCTGATCTACAAAATATCTGTATAAACTCTTAGATAGTTACTACATCTGAGAATCATAATTATACAGAAGGCAGAAAAATGTGTACCAAATAAATGCAATTCTGATTACAAAGAAAGCAGAGAAAATATCTGTTATTCTGTAAACGGCTTGTATAACTCAAAGATATGATGATGCTGTAAGTGAAAACACTAGCCCTGAGTGAACTCACAATTTTTTGCTGATTCTGAAAATGTTAGATTAAATTCTGAAAACAGAACATAATTACAGAGAATGGTTTGAGTTGGAAGGGACCTTTAAAGATCATCTAGTCCAAACCCTGTATGACCTGCTATACAATCAAAAATGGTTTTTTTGTCTACACTGCCCTGAACAAGAAAAGTCTATGTAAAATTCTTCCATTTCAGTATGTCATTGTATATGTGGATTCATCTGAAGGATTCCCACAAATTCTTCATTTAAATAATAATATTTGATACTCTAATTCAAATATACTCAGGGAAGCTTCACACTTTTGTAGTCAGAGAACTGAAACTGATGAGAAAACATAGACCACAGCTATAGATATTTTAAAGCGTTTATTAATCAGAAATTTCTGTGTTTCTTATTTTACTTTATTGTTTATTATTAGTCTTTTTAGATTAAATATTTTGACTCTTTTTAGTGATAACCTAACAGATTACTCAAAAATATAAAGGCAGAAATGATAGGAAGACGACAGGAAGTTTGGATTTTAAGGCTGTGCTGAAAATTGTTCATGTTCTCACCAATTTTAATTTCCTGTGTTGATTCAGTGCTCTCTAAAATAGGCACTGAGGACAAAATACTTTTAGTCATCCTGTGCCATCTAGAGCTGTTAATCTTTTAGGAGTATTTTCTGCAAATACTACGTGGTATCCATCAACATTATATAGGTACCTCATATAAACCAGGTTATCCTAAATAACACATAACTAAATAATTTTAATATCTCACTGCATTTTGCTCTGGTTTCCATTGACTGCTTTGACCAGATGACTATTAGGTAAAATGAAAACTGGCAAATCTAACTGATATGTTTTTTTTGTTGGTGTTTTGGTTTTTTTGGGTTTTTTTTTGTTTATTTTTTTGTTTGGTAGATGCCTCCATTCAGATGTCTAAAACCTGAACCAGATTCTATTTTAAATGTTTCTTCCAGTAAGAGGCATTATTTTATCCATTTACACAAAACATAAGGCAAAAACAGCAGAAATGAAGTTAATGCAATTCAACTGAAATAAAAGAAAATTAAGACAATGGATTTAAACTAATTCTTCTTCTGGTAAAATAGAGCCCTTAATCAAAATCAACTAAAGGAAGAGAATGCAACACAAATGTAAATAAAGTAGTCCTGAAATAGAAATTCAGGACACACCAATGATAATGTTAGTCTTTATACATTCTGTGCACCTAGAAGTAATGATCTCAGAAGAATAATCTCCTCCTCAAGACAGGGAGCACAAAAAGTGCGTGTACATCCCTATGTAACATACATAATGTAACCATTATATTAGTCTAGTTAAAACAGTTCCCTTCTGACTTGCATAAAGAAGTCCGAGGCATTGTTCTCTTTGAATTGCAAATATTGACTCTGCTGCTAGATGAATTAGAAACTATAGTTAACCTAAATCCCAAAATTTTCAATTGGCATAAAAGCCTTTTTAGAACATTGCCTGTTAGCTAGTTATACTTTAGATCTTGGAAAACACACACAAAAAAATACTAAGAAACGTTATTCCTTAGGAATGTTACCATATTTATTTGTTTTGATTTAAAATATTTTGCATATTTTGTCGTGTTTAATTTCTCCAAGCCTTTCCTTAAAATATTGAGAAATAATGACACATGCATTTCTATATCCTGGCATGCTTGTAACAGCCTGAGTGCCTATATATAATACAGCCAAACAGAATTCTATTTTCAGAAAATCCTCCATTATATCTCCATTATACCTGTTTTGTAACATTAATTAACTCATGTCTGAACTTCTGTTTCAAGGTTTGCCTCTAGCTCCCTGTGCAGCTGAGGTTACAGATGTTTATCTGGAATGGCTATTACAGTAATTTCCTGCGTTATTCTATCCCCTGCTCTTTTGATATTAGCAGTACTTATGTGTTCTTAACATCCCTTGCAATCATGTATCTTAAAGGAGATCTACTCAAAGGATTTAGCAGTTTTATATCTTGATATTCCTTTCTTCAATGCTTAGGAATAAATCATAACCATTTCAAAAGTCTTCTTGAATTTCTCTATTGTTATTTTAAGTATAGTGTCATTAATCCAGCTTGATATAGAGTCATAGAATCATTGATGTTGGAAAAGACCTTAACCAAAAAGATCATCATGTACAACCATTAACCCAGCACCACTGTGTTCACTACAAAATCATATTCCCAAGTGCCCCAACCACAAGCTTCTAAAACACTTCTAGAGACAGTGATTCCACCACTTCTCTGGGCTGCCTATTCCTGTCTCACCACCTTTCAGTGACAGAATTTATACAATTATCCATTCTAGTTATAACCAAAGCTGTTATGACCATTGGAGCATTGTGAGTGCTTTTGTTTATTTTTTCATTCACTTTGACTTCTCTTTCATCATTTATGAGAGAATTTAATTAATAATGTCCTGTAAAACAATTTGGTCAATGATGACAATATAGCTTACTTTCCTTGTTTCTTCACATTTTTTCAGCAATCATTTTAAAAAAAGTGGTTAATTAAAATATGCTATTTATTTTAATATCTGTCATTTCATAGTTTTCACAGGTTTTTTTGACACCATAATGCTTAACAACTACATGTGTAGCTAGAGTAGCAAGTCAAGGTAAACACAAGAAAATATGGCAGAGTGAAAACAAAGTAAGCTGATGTTTTTTTGAAATATAAGAATCTATTCTCCAATTATGGATTGCAAAATGACTATTCTAAAACCACTCTATTTTTTAGATCTTGTATTTTGTTTGTACTGGACTTGGGTGCAACAAAATAACATTAAATTGGTACTAAAATCAGAAGAGGAAAATGATTATGCTTCTGGGTTTCTGTTTGTTTTCCTTGAATTATTGATAAGATGTTTTTACTCTGCTGCTTTATGACCGAAGAGTAAATAAAATAGGACTGATCCTCTTGAGTTATTTCTTGAGGGCACAATACATGGCCATGATAGAGATTCTTCAAGACATACAGATGAAAATAATACCCTTGTTTTATTTTCTCATCCTACCTGTCTTAGTCAGCATTGCCTCTGATTAAGGTTACTTGGAGAGCACATAGGGCTACATTTTCATTTTGTTCTGATTCTGGGATCTTCTTTGCTATTGCAGTATAAGATGTTTGAGGACTGATGATGAGCTCAGAGGGAGATCTCCATTCTACATATGAGATTATAGCATGTTGTAGGATGTCTACAACAGTGTAGTTGTTCAGCTGCAGACTTTCCAAGACTCGTGTCCTCAGGTTTTTAGTAGACAGTGCTTCAAATTATAAACACTAGTTTTTAATTGTTGTAAATCAAGTTTTTGCTGTTGTTGTAGTTTTGAGGTATTTCAGAGTCTTGAACTTCATTACTTCAAAGCATAAAATGACAAGAACTTAAAAAATGTGTTCAAAATTTGAGGAGGCTTGTATGCACTATTTCAATTCAGCCCAGTTTCTACTGACCATTGTAACACTACCTGAAGTAACTGGAAATATCAGTCATAGAATGTTATATTCTTCCTACCAGATCTCGTCTGGACTCCTGAGTTTCTTTGTAAATATAGACAATAAATCACTGTTTAGACTGGCAAACTTATGAAAAAATAGAAAAGCATTCTTTAAACAGAAACAATTGAAGGGGTTTAAACATTATGTCATTACAGTGCTCAGCAAGTAAAGCCTAAACAGTTCAATAAAGAGAGGAGAGCTGTAAATAAGGTAGTTTCATTGCAAAAGAAAACTGCTGATTTCCTATTTTCTTTAGTTACAAGACCAATATCTCCTGTTTGGAGACAAATGTGCCTTTTCTGTTTCAGCATTTGTGTAGCAGAAGGACCACATTGGCCTGAAGAAAACCCCCTGGTTTAATATTGTTTTCTCATGTTTGATACTAAATTTAAATATATATATATATATATACACACATATATATGTATATGATATATTGTAAATAAGTCTGAATATTTAATACAGTTTTGAATCACAAATTAGTAATGGCTTCCAAAGATTGGTCATAATACTTTTTATATCATCCTAATTTAGCACTGCTTCCCTGGGAACTAAATGCTAATGTCATATACTCTGGGGAAAAAAAAAAAAACAACAAAAATTAACCCTTATTGACTTAGCAGCGCCACTGCACAACCTCAATGCCTAAATATTCAGGTTTACTAACTCTGCCAATATGTTCTCGATCTGAAGCAAAACAGAAATTACTGTCAAAATATCTTTAAGGCTCTGTGGATTAGTTTGGCTTGAAAACTTGCAAATTTTCAGTTTTTCAGGAAATTTTGTTGCCTCATAACTTTGATAGGGAGTGAATTACAGTGAGAGGCAATATTCTTCTATTTTTGGCAGTTTGAGAATAATTAGAACTAGTTACTTAAAGGCAATGAGGGCAAAAGGGGGAAGCACAAGGTTAAATGTTACGTCTCCATAACAGCTGTCATCCACTAGAAGAATGGAAATTTTAATCTCAGGAATGCTGTTTGTGTAGGAGGCTTCCTCAAAAATAAAGAATGAAAACCTGGAAGGGATAAGGAGGCTGTCCAATCAAAATGAGTTACAACTAACTTTAATAGTTGCAAAACGTAATAATATAATGATGAAAATGACATAAACATCCAGGAGACCCTGACAAACATATCAAAATGAAATTAAATTATATCAAATTAAATTAAACAAAATTAAATGAAATGTACTCCATCAGTGTTCCTTAGCACATCATGCCAATATATTAAAGCAAATATTGACTTGGTCTGGTTTTGTAGTTGAGGTAGTACTTAATGACACGTGTATTGTATCTACTGATTAAAAGTCATTTCAACTTTTGATAAAATATATCTTATTTCTTACTTCCTGACAAATGTATAAATACAAAAGAGTATCATACAGCCCATTATGACAAAATTTATATTTCACTCAGTATAGTAACTTGACTCAAAACTTAACTCATAAATAGTCAAAAATTTACCTCTGTAAGGAGATAATTATCTCACCAATTGTCGTAACGCGTTTTGCCCTCTCCTGACCCCGCCCCCTTGACTCCTCCTGTCTGGATGATGTAAGTCAGGACCGCCTCCTTACCCCATGGATAAAAGCCCCAGCGGGACCAAGAATGAGCTCGATTTCATTCCAGCCTCGATGGATCCCACACCCTTCCCCATCTCCCCTCCCCCCTCCACAGTTCCCCAATCCCTTCCCCTCTTATCCTAAATAAAATCACCATGGAAACCTGGAATGGAACAGCTGCCTTTCTCAAATTGTGACACTTCTATGAGGTCCGAGGCTGGACAGCCCCACAGCTCGCGGCCTCTGAGAGCTCTCCCTGAGTATACACTCCCCAGCAGCGGGGAGAGGGCTGCCCAAGAGTTTACATTGCTGGAACCAATGGCACTGGATGGAAAAAACAAAAGACTGGATTCAAAACAAAAGACAATTTGCAAAGGACATAAACAGTAAAGGAGGTGTTAGCTAATCTAAATGGCTAACATCCACCTAACCATCAAAAAATTACAATAGAAAAACACAGAAGTAAATTAATTAATTATTTATAGCAAACCATTTTTTAAAAATAGTGGGTTTTTACTTTTTACTTATGTCTTGCATGTGAAAACCAGTTTTAAACATCTCTTCTTATTTGATTAAAGACACTAATTTCTACACCACATGACTCCATGGGAAGGCTTCTCTAATAAACTTTGTCTGAAGCTTCCATTCCATTCATGACACTCACCACTCACAAATCTCAACAGGTCTTTAAGAAAATGGAACACATTCTTTTATCATGAGAAGTAATTAAATGAACAATAACTATAACTCTTCTGTGACATTAATTGCATTAAAAAATGTAGTTTAGATGAAACAGTAAGCAATGTCTATATGTTATTTTCTCACTGTGAGGGCATCACCCTAAAGTCATGACCAGGGGAGCCTTTTCCCACAGTGGTTCCTTCTGGTGGCACCAGCACGGGGGCTACGCATGAGAGACGAGAGGGCTTCTGGAGGTCGACTTAGAAAAAGACGAGATTGAGGACTCTTCAGTTTATAAAAGATGGGGTTTATTTGCTACATGGAGATCAGAACTGAAGAGAGTACAGAGCTGAAGAGTCGGGGCTGAAGAGTCTAGGGAGCTGAAGAGTCTAGGGAGCTGAAGAGTCCAGAACAAAGGCTATGCATCAGGTTATAAAGGGGGGCTAACAAGGCGGGATTACATGTTTTCAGAACTAATAAGAAAGTGAATACAAGTGAATTATAGAACAAACAACCAATGCACTAACAATGAGATAAAGGTAAACTGAGTGGTTGGAGGGAGATAGTGGCCCATACTATCTGTAGTACAGGGATGGGAGGTCAGTGGGAAAATCCATTTCTTCTTCACTCCCCTCTGGCCCATCTCCAATTTCTTCCCAGTCCTCCACACTTTCAAGGACACCAAGCTCTAACTCAGCCACCTGGGCCGCTATATCTCACTGTAGGCAAAAAAATAGCTTTTTTCAGTAAAACTTTCTGTTACACTTTCATTCTTGTCATATTTAATTTTGATTGGAAGATGTAAATATTTAACTTCTTAAAAGATTTTTATAAAAAATAAAAATATTAATTGTGTAAAAAATACAAAGGAGGGGGAAAAAAGAGCACCCTTCATCCTGCTTCTACAGCTACACATGATTTCAAGCCATCACCTATGCTGTTACAGAATTGCTGTTTGAATTCCATGGTGCTTCATTGTGCCTACAATAGCACTGGATTTCAAAAGAAGAAACCAAAATAATTTCAGATAGTTTGAAAGAGGTATTTGGATTCAGCTGGTTCACTGCCTGCTCAAAGCAGAGGCAATAAAATGCCAATGGATCAAAACATTTCAACTGTTTCTCTGCCAATCATGGAAGTCTGAGCGGCACTTTTGTCTCTAAAAATTTATGTTGCTCCAGTTAAATGTATGATGCTAGGTTATACAAATATTTCAATACAGTATGTGAAGTTGCTGATTCATTTGGGAAATACTATCTTCAAAGAATCCTGTATAGCATTGTGCTGGTATAAAAATCATTACAATCTTTTATTGTCTTAATCTTTTTACTTCTTTGCTTTGTAAGGAAAGAATTGCTATTTTTTATAGAATGAAATGTCAAAAAGTGATGGTTAGATTTGTCTCAGGATATATTTTGAAAGTATTCAAACTCTTGAATAGTTCATCTTGTCTTGGAACAAGAATTTGAACTCAGGAGCCATTCCAAACCCTATTTTGTATTATTTAAATTTTTTTTTTCAATATGAGTCCTAAATGTTGTAAAGTCTCTTCTAAACTGAAGAAAGTGCTGGATATCAGTCAACTAGAGTAAATAAAGTTTTATCTTTGGCAAGTTTATACTGTTCCTGAAGAAGAAAATTTTTACAGGACCCAAGAAAGACACTGAAAAAGAGCTGAAAGACTCAACATTAATTTAAGACAGTGCACATAGCAACACGCTGCTTCATGTGGATTTAACTCTCTAGACTTTCCTTTAAAAAAAACCCAAAAAACTGTAGAGTCATATATTGAATTAAATTAGACAACATGATTGAGCTACTGATCTATTTGATTTACTTTTTCCATTCTCTTTAATTCCAACTCCCATCATATATTTGTGCATCTTTTCTCAACACAGTATTCCTCAGAATCTATACCTCATGTCTTTAATTTGCCATTGAATTAAGCAGCACCCATCAAAATGGTCTTCTAAAAAATTATCAGTTTTCAAATGATGGCTTCTTTGCAGAGAAAACATTGGAATGATTTTTTTTTTTATTAGATTTACTATCATATCAATATTACTTTATTTCTCTAAGGACTGATCTTTAACCAGATATAATTTAGAATAGGAATTGCAGAGATCACAATGATTTTAATTAAATCTCTTGCATACACTAACAACGTGTGTCCTATTTTATATTACAATAACTTTAATATTATAGGAGCTCATTTAGATCATACATAGGTATCCCTAAATACGGTCAAAGAATTTCAAATTCAACTCAGAAGAAACCTTCCCTTTTATTTTTTATATGGTTCTTATAAAGCGTATGATCATAACCTTCAACAAGTGATGCTGTGCTTTAGAACTAATCTTTCCTTTGACCACAGAGTGTAAGCTGCGGTCAGACTGCAAACTGAACAAAAGGTTGCAATATAGATAACATTGCTCTTCTGTCTTTCATTTCCTAGAGCCCCATCTGTATTTGAGTTTGTAGGATTAACTGATTGAAGTCTGTGGTGTTTCACATTCTTTCAGGCAGTCTGAATACCCAATTATATTTTTAATGAAAAAGAATAAGAAAGGCAGAAAAGTTCTTCTATGCGGTATAAGCAAGTACATCATTAGAGCATGAACATCCTACAGCTAAGAACAGTTAAAGTCTTGTGTGTTTTCCCACTGCAGTTATAATAAATGCTTCCTATAGCATATAATTTAAAGTTCTAAACACCCTAGGGATGGAGATGTCCACAAATACACAGATCATATATTAAATAATGAAAGAATATGTACTGTCATGCCTTTTAAACAGGACAACATAATATGTGAGCTTCGGGCAGGAAGAATTTGTTTCTTGGTAGTTTTTTTCATTTTGGTTTTTACTGATGTGTCTTACTTTTCTTTCTTACACTTAGGAAAACACTCAGGTACATGAAGAGCAAAAGAAACAAGTTATTGCTTGCAGAAACTAAATGTTGCCACAGGGCTGGAGAAAGGCTCGCCTACAACATTGCTCAGGTCAGCACTCAGTGACCATGCCTGAGCTGAAATAGGTTCACGGGCCATGGGCCGGGGTGGGAGGAGAACACAGTGGATTCTGAGCAGGTACTAAGGGTGACTCCTTTTAGTGCCCTCAGAACCCTGACAGAAGCCTGCTTTTCCTCTCACCCAAGCAAGTTTGGTCCTCCTGTCTCACAGAGATCTGGGATCAGAAGGGACATGCTGTACAATGTTCTGATTGCTATGGGATATCAGGGGTCTATTTCACAGGATGCAGAGGCAGGTGGGGAACTAGAATAGGAACATGGCTCAGGCTGGAGCTTAGGTCCAGGTCACGAACACAACAAGACCGTGTGGGGCCATCACAAAGGGCACTTGGGAGTGACACAGGAAACCTGGAGCTGATACAGATGCAGAACAGAGTCTTGAAGCTGAAATAGGGGCATGACACTGGGGATTTGGTGTAGTGTCAGGATCACAGCAGGAACAGTGTAGGGCATTTGGAGCTGGGCAGAACATCCAGGCTGTTCCCGATTTCTTGGAGGGAGAGGACACTGCCCCTAAGGAGCCCTGAGTCCTCAGAGGACTGGTGAGAAAGGGATCACTCAGGTGCCTGGGGCAGTCAGCAGTTTCTCTCTGTGGGGATGTACAAAAGTCAGGGCCAGTCTTTTCACTTTGGGGAAGCCATGGGGGCAAGGTCTTAGACTGCAGCGGGCCAGTCACTGTGGGGTTTGGGTCAGAAACCTGGACTGACTTTCAGGGCACAGCCAGGGTTGATGTCTCCCATGGGGCCAAGCCCAGTGAAGCCCCCAGGTTTGTCTGGAGCCCCCAGATGAGTACTGCCTAGCAGGGCCTGAATGTGGCAGGAAACACCAAAGCTGCCAATAAGCCCTACCAACAGTCCCTGAGACTTTGGTGAACATTGAGCCAAGGCTGGGATTTTTTCCCAGCAGGAGCATGAGGCTGCCAATTGGGGGTCTGAGAAGCCAAGCTTAGGGGGCAGTCCAGGAGTCCCTGACTGGAGACAAGCTAACTTCGGTGTGGACATGAAGGGTCTTCCTAGGAGACACAGATGGAGACAGACACACATACAATGGTTTCACCAGGCCTGGATCAATTGTATGTCCTGGGCCCATGGGTAGACAGGGTGTGTCAGGACTCAGTCAAAGCTGATCAAAGCTACTGAGATCCATTTTTTGCAGTTCAGACCCTGACATGTATGTTAACCTCTATTTTGTTTTGAGCTCATTTTCTATTACTGACATTTTTCCAGTGCAAAGATTTTTTCTACAGACAAGTGGATTTTCTCTTGGACAAGTCTAGGTTTGTTTTTTGCCCTCAAAACTGAAATCTCAAGTATGTCAATAAGAGCCATTGGTTCTGTACCTTGTGGCAACGTGTATATTATATTTATTGTAACACCTATGAACAACTCTGGTGCTCTAATCCACTTTTAAAATTATTTGTAAAAAGCAGAACAGAATGTGAGCACTGTTCTGACAAAGAGCTTTGGAAATTACACAGAATTTGTAGCTGCGTGTCTGCCAGACAAGAACATTGAGAATACAGCCCATGTCCCCAAAATAATGAGGTTTCTGGACTACCTGACAGAAATTTGACAAGTACATTTTTGCCATTAATGTACATTTTCCTGCTAAAAGTTACATTAATAGAGTGAAGATTGACAAGGTAGAAGGAAACATGGTTTTTCCAGAAAGGTCAAAGGAAAACTGGATGAAAGCTGAATGAATTTCAGAGGTTCAAAGATGCAGTAGTGGAGCTGGCAAGAATTTGTTCAAAGCTGAACAAGTACTTTTATTTTCTCTTTTAGCTACAACACACAATGTTGAAACTGGCAGGAATCCTGCCTGCTACCATATAATGAAGGCTTCCTGTAAGGATGAGGCACAGGAAGGCTATCAGAAATACCAAATTGGGTTATGAATTTAGCTAAACTTGGACAAATTTGAAAAAGGTAATTAGTGGTGGGTTTTTTCAGAGGAGAAAAGGTTGAAGAAAAGAAGGGATCAAAATGGTTCACAGAAATACAAGTTTAGAAAATGGAGAGGAGAGAGGAATAAAAAAGGATAGTTGTATGTAAACTATGTAAACAGTGCAGCACACTTGTCTGTCTGACTGAGCCCTGTACCTGATCACTGCAATCTGTCCTATCTTGTTATTAAATCCTGTTCTTCACTATTTTTCGTACAGTTTCACTCTGTGCATATGTACCTAGAGGCTAGCACCTGGAAAAGGGTACAGAGTTCACAGACAGTACTCAGGGCTGCCTGCAGCTGTAGAGTCTGGAGTGTATTTTCAGTTAGGGAATTTCAATGTTCTGTATGTAATATGTGTTTACACTCATAAACTTCAAACTTGACTAGCAGAAAAAAATGAACGCACTAGTTAGCTGTGTTCATATATGTGGAGGCTGGGGGTATTTATGTGGATACCATGACAGCAATGTTTTCTGTCTGTGTTGTTTTTTGTGGCCAGACAAGCTGGTGGGGAGCGTGCATGTGTATGCATGTATGTACCTCTCCAGCTGTATCTCTGGAATCCATGTTCAGTCCTGCCATTGCCCAGACCTGTCAACAGGAACAGAAGCAGCCACATCCATCCCACCGAGATGGAAGAAACACCCTAGATCTGATATTACACACTTATCAGTACCAGGGGCGTGGGAAGACAGCATCCCCATAGCCCAAACTACAAGAGCACGCGACTCCCTTGAAGCAGTCTGTATCTGACAGTCTTCTCTAAAGTAAAAGGAGCTGCATATTCAGATGGCAAGATAAGCTCTGAGGCTGTCAACAACAGTTCGAAAACCAGTAAAACAAGGAAGATACAAGCATTTGTTTAAATGGTATAAGTGAGCAACTCGAGTGCCAAAGAAGTTTTCTCATGCTAGCACTCGGCACACCTCTGTGCATACAGAAGTGAGCACACAAAAAGAATCTGCAGTGCTACGCTGATCATTTGTCAGCGTTACTAGACTCTGATTCATTAGTTTAATGTGACACTGTGAAATGTTTCCATGAATAAACTGTGTAGTTTTGACTAATAAAGTTCATTTTTCAAGTTTCTTAATAAGTACCCCTTCTGTCTTCTTGACTATGGTATTTTCTTGCATATCATATCCAACAGATCCCACATGGCTAATGAAAAACACAAATGAAGAAAACTTTAGTAGACTAAAGTTAGCAAATCCAGAGTCAATATCTGGGTTCAGCATGGATGACAGCTCCCTGTAAATTTGTCAAGGGTACTCCAGGGACCCTGTGGCTCTAGTACATGAGGTGAGGGTGTGACTGCC
The DNA here is from genome assembly GCA_013397955.1 of Grantiella picta. NCBI lineage: Eukaryota > Metazoa > Chordata > Aves > Passeriformes > Meliphagidae > Grantiella > Grantiella picta. The sequence goes on along the minus strand of VZRM01007403.1, from coordinate 226,147 downwards.
AAAGCAGCTCCTGGGTAGTCTGACAGGTAAGTTTTACTGAACACAAATAAAAGATGAACTTAAAATCTCAAGTATAGAATCATTATTTCAAGATTCTATGCTTTATTTCAGTGTTGCAACCCTCTTCTTCCCTTTTCAGAGACTGAGTTTAACCAACTGTCTTCTGATTAAGCAGAGAAGAAGTATATGAAATTACTTGTTTCCTTAACAATATTCAGAATAAAATGGAAGACAGTTTTTTATACATTGGTACAGACACCAAGAGACATTTGTACCGTCTCACTAATTTTATGCTTCCATACTTCTCACTAATTTTATACTTCCATGTTTCTTTAGTATCGATCTTTCCTAATATGTAAAGCAAATTTAAGATAACATGCAATCCGTCATGTGAAACTGCTCACTATAGAATAGACTTTTCTTTTCCTTGGTAATGTTATCAAATATTCCCCATCACTCACCAGAATTCGAGTTAAGGCTGTCTTGTGGTCTGTGAGACAGAAATAGACTGTGCTGTGGGAGATGGATGAGTACAAAGCCTGGTACAGATTTTGAAGTAATGATTGTTCTTACTTGGAGGGCACCCAGAATTGATGGGTAGCAATAAAAAATTTCAAAGTTCAGTAAAAGAAGAATGGTACATGGAATGGATTGGCAATTTTCTGCTTTTCTAATGACTATCCATGAGACCTTTATAGGAGCAATATAAAAATAAACTTGCTTTTTGTTTGCTTTATATTTTATTATTTTAAAACTGAAAATATCTTAGCTAGTACCTAGTACAATATTCAGAAGTATATGGTTTACAGTTGCTGATAAAATGTCTTTGTTGTAGCTCTTAAGAGCATTAACATTGTAAATCCTTGTAGATTCAAATCTCATCCATCTGAAATTTTACAGGGTGCAGATTTTCAGAAGGACCAGAGAAGAAAGTCTAAATATATACTTACAAAGAATATTCACTAATGTGAACTTGGAACATACACATTTCATTTCATTAAGAAGATTTTAATAGTTCAAAATTTATTATATTTATCCTTTTTGTTCTTAAAATTATACTCTTTTCAAAACTTGAGAGACTTTGTTGTAAAGTTTTCTGACATACATATTCCAAGCTATTTTATTCAAACTAGTTAAACATTCATAGGCCACACTAATCTTATGCTATGTATATTATGGTTCCATCTTGAAAGATGTTATACAACTAAATTATTCTTTTTCAAATATAAAATCTCATTTAAGACTTAAGGATGGATAAAGAGAGACAGGATAATCTTAATATTTTTTTGTTTCCACATGTACCGAAATGAACAAAAATATGTCCTGTTGAAAACTCTTAAACTACTTTCAAACCACATATTTAAATGTATTATAGATTTAGTTAAATAAGAAAGGAAGAATCATTTGACTCCTTCTAGAAATTGTCAAAAATGAGCATTTGTAGTTTCAAAGCAAAGAATTGTTGTGTGTTTTTTAATTTGCTATTTCAGAATGCAATTGGTTGACAGGCATATTGATTTTATTATTCATTTTGCTATCACCCATGGACCAAATTCAATGCTCAATTAAAGATTGTCTTATTTACAGCTTATTTACAGATTACAATACATGCAAAGAACACTTAAAATGGATTGAATACACTTCATGAGCAATGTGTATTTGAAGTCCTGCAGTTTAATAACAGTATGGCTTACTACATATGCCATATGCCTGTGTCACATTGTTCTCAGATATTTGTCTTCAAAAAAATAACCCTTAGTTTCCCATTGTATCCTTCAAATCGTGGTTCTTAGTTAAGAGGTATGAAAATGTACCATGAAGATGCAGTATTCTGTGGTCAAACATAAAAAAAATATATTATTATACTTGTAACCCCTGTAATCAGATAACCCCTAGATTTTCAGGAGTATCCTGTCTTGGCTTTGCAGAAATACATAAAGAAGGGAAAGATAAAACATTAGGGAATATTGAGACCAAAGGGTAATAGATTAAAGAGGATTAGAAGCTGGGGTTTCATTTGAAAGTAGCTGTGAAATAAACTGAATCTTCTGCTCCACACACATATCACTGTGATAATTGATACCTCTCTTGAATCACAGACAAGAAAAAGAATGACCCATGGATTGTTGAAAACATAGAAATAACTTAGGGATTTTTCTTTCCAATTATGTTATCCAATGTCCATTATTTTCCCTGCTATTAGTTTTCTATTGGAAATAAACAATAAAAAAAGCAAACAAAACTTTCTAAAGATATTGCCAATGCCATCGTGCATGGAAAGACACGACAATGTTAAGAAGTTGAGTCCTATTTAACATTAGATATTGCAGCAAGACAATCATGATCAAAGTGTCTTTCTGCAATGAAGAGAGGCTGTGTCATCACTAGATTTAGAAAAGTGAAACCCTCTCTAGCTCCAGTAAAGTAAAATATCTGCTCTGCATGGTTGCTGCAGTGAGTGTGGATCACTACTCTGACGGGTCATACACATTCTTTACCGCTTCATGAATTTCAGCTGCATCATCACCAGAGGTCTTTGTCTCAGTGGGTAACAGATCATTCTTAAAGACCCTTAATAGCAAAAATGTCAGCTATTAAGCTGTTGTGAACAAAAGTGCTTTAGTAGGAAATATTTTCAAAAGCAGGCAAGCTAGTTCATACAAAAAAATTCTAATAAATTTAAAACCTAAATATTATCTGTTTGGCATACCTATTCCATTTCCACTGTCCCCTGAGGTGTATCTTCTGTGGCTCTCTGAACCCTTACTCTAGGCCTAATGAAATGATGATGCTGCAGCTGAGGTGCCCCCGAAAATGGTTGGCCCAGACTGGAAAAATATGAATGCAGCGTTGTTGGTGTCTTGCCATGGTCCTTGGCATAACTTTTCCAGCCCCACTGTCCCTTGACTGTAGGCTTCTGAGGTGTTGTCCCCTAAAAGCAGCCGAAGCACCCAAAGCCGCAAAGGCAAACGGCTGCGTGGGATGTGCTGAGCGGGAGGGCCGTGCCTGTCCAGGTCCGGGGAGCGCACGGAGCGGCATGGAGCTCAGGAGACAGAAACTCGGCAGGAACCATGGTGAGACAAAAGAACGTACTGGACACTGTTTCTGTTCTCCCAGGGAGGTTTATTCAGGTCTTCGGGGGGGTTGCAGGGGAGGCGAATGAGAGGGAGGAGTGTGGGGGAAGGGCGAAAGGGCTGGGACCACAAAAACAGTGACACTGGACTGACGCTGGCATGGGTTTATAAGGGAAGGGACGAGGGGAGGGAATTAGCTCTAGTGAGCCAATCTAGGAAGGTCTGAGGGGAAGAAAGGCAGGGATACACACCAATAGACTTCTGATAAGGCAAGATGCATATTTCAAAACAGCCAATAACATACAGAGCAGGAGAACAAAGGAAAAGCCTTGTGGAACTCTGCAGAACCACACTGCAACAGGTTTCCTGGGTCTCTGGACCCAATGAAAAGCAGAATAGCGATTTGGCGCTGCACCTCAGCTTCCCATCACCAAGGGTGGTCCAGACTGGAATAATGTTGGGACAGCCATGTTGGTGCCCTGTTGTGATCCTTTTGGCATGCCTTTTTCAGAAACAATGTCCCTGGAGCTTTAGGCTCTATGGCTCTAAGCCTAAGCTAAATGTGAACCATCACCCTCTGTGAACCCTAACCCAAATCCTAACCCTGATGGGATTTTAGTACTGCAGGTGAGTATCCAATCTCTATGGGTGGCTATCATTAGAAAGCTGTAGAGGCAGCAATGCTGGTGCCCTGAAATGACACCATTTTCCAGACCCAGTGTCCCAGGAACTGTGGGACTTCTGGCTCTCTGAACCCTAACCATAAAGAAATCTTGGTGCTGTGCTCGATGTACACATCACTCTTGCTGTTCCAGTTTAGAAAGGTTTGGAGGCAGCAGTACTGTGTCTTACCTTGATCCCCTTGGCATGCCTATTCCAGCCCTAGTGTCTGGAACTGTAGGCTCTGTGTTGCTCCAAACCCTCACCCTAACTAAATTGTTTTATAATGTCATATCTTCTAGTGCTCAGGTTGGATATCTTCACACAAAATATTCTACCATTGCATGAAATTAGAAGCTTTTACTGCTGGGATTATGCTCAAGGCCATATTTCTTCCTAACACCACTAATACTCTTTCTTGCTTGTATGAAGGAAAACATACTGTGGTTGAATTAAGTTTAGATTTTTGTTTTCTTTTTTTAGCTTAATCCCTATTCAGGATTTATATGTAGTATAAAATTGAATTCACATGCTTGTGAGTCAGGGTAATAATCTAGAGCATATTTATTCTTATAGTAATTACATTTAGGGAAATATGTACAGGATCCCTCAATGTTAGGTGGTTTAGAACTTTAGAAATCTAACAGAAGTGAGGAATTCACACATCAATTTATCTGGCTGATGGAATAGACACAAAAAAACTATATATAAATCCTACCTCTTAAGAAGATTAGTACGTAAAGAATGTGAAATCTCTTACTTTATCCATCTTTTGTTGTGGGGTTACTTCTTATCATTTATAGTAGTTAGGCAATGGTCTCTGGTTTCAAGTTTTGAAGAGCTTTTTTCTTCCAAAAATTCCACAATACTCATCTAAGAGTAAAATTTAGAATGTACAATTCCAGCTCAAGGTAATTTTAATTCTAGTTTTTTCTTCATGACCTTGAAATTGTTTTTGTATTTAATTATAAGGTCTGTGTAGCATATTAAACAAGGTTATTACCTCTATGTGTTTGTTTTGTGTTCCAGAACTTAATGCAAATAATTAGGTATACCACTTCAGACAGGTGCTAACAGATCACTTTCTGTGATTTTTACTTGAATTACAATATTCAAATAACAGTATTTTCAAACATAGATGAAAGTTTATTAGATCTTCCACAACATATGGATAGTATAATTCAGTCCTTCAAGGTGTACTAGTCACCATAGGACTTAAAGGGCAATACTGGATTGTCTTGAGAAAACAAACTTTTAATGAACTGTGATATACAAATTTAGAATATTATTTTCTAAAGTTGAATGACTACTGCTCTGACTGACTGGAGAATTGAAATGGCATCAAACATCAGATATCTGTGGAAACAGATTCTTTAAAATGTTCATTATCTTAATTAAGCTTTTAATCTTTAAAATGTGTTTTTATAGTATTTTAAAATAAAGAATAAATAAGAATTAGATAATAGGAGCTCAAGTGTTCGTTTCTGTCATAACATCTTTGTTTAAGGTACTCAGACATGTCTTTGTATATATACATAGATATAGATATATATATATATAGCTATAAAATGGGTTTTAGTAAAAATTATCATCAATTGTTTATCTTGTAGTCTTTTATTTTTAAAAGAGCAATGGAGGGGAAAAAGAAAAAAACAGCGTTCTTCTATCATTCCCAGGTAAAAATCTGAACATTCTTCCTAGAGATTGTGAAGTTATTAATATGAGAAGTAGGAAAAACAAAAAAAGTTTCATAAAACACAGTATCTGTCTGCTGACTCACAATATTTTTGGAGTTGTCAAGAAATTTGATATTTTTCTTGAAGATTTGATTTTTTTCCTGTTATAAGGAGCATGCATTTGGAACTAAAAGGTTTCTACCTCTGTACTTATTTACAAGTATATATCATATTTATTATTTTTGTAACCTGAATTTTTTTGATTTTCAGAACCAGTGAAACTGGTTTTATTTCTTAAATATTTGAGGCTGGCAATCTTACTCCTAGTGCTTTTTTTTTTTTTTTTTAATTGTGGGACCTGTAAATACATTTAAGAAAACCCTTTAGGACCAAACAGATTTCTTATTGGCTGTCTTGCCAGTAGTCATTAGGGAGGAAAATACAATTAGATCTTTACAAGTGTCAGAATGGACGACCTTTCTGTGAAAGGATATCATGGTATTTCCATTTCTATACAAAGACAAAGACAACATCAAGCACAATGGAGACTGGGCTGGAAAGTGAAGGAGACAAAGTAGTTTGCACATATGCTTTTGAAAAGTAAAATCAAATACTGTAGAGGAAATTTGGTAGAAAATTCCTCCGCAATCCACAACTTGTACCAATACTTTTCCTGCAAATTCACCAGCATTTTTTATCCAATTAAATTAGAAAGATTAACTCCACTGACCAGAACTTTAATCCAGATTGACAGAGGAAGCAAAATACAGTGCTGCTTGGAGTAATTTGGTCAATATTGTGCTCCCAGAGCAGCAGTTAAGTTTAATGAGTTTAGGAGAATCCAGAAGCAGGGAAGGAAGGCGATCCATCTTTCAAAATCTTTCTTGCCTCCTGAGCAGCTGTACTTCCTTGACTAGGAATTGGATAAGGCAGATATACAGTGCAACATTATATATTCATAAATTTATTATATATTCACCATATATATATTCAGTGCACTATTGTTAACATGTTTCTAAGGAGAATAAATATATCTGTTACATTTGCATCATCTACTGAATGACCTTCTGGGACCTGAGATTTGGAAAGCTGGAGAGATTCTAAACTAAATTGAAGACTAGGACTTAAACATGGGTAATTGGTTCATTTATTGATGGTATTGAATTTAATGCTTACTCTCATCTGTTATAATTTCTTTCAGAGGTAGCGAGGCTCAAAAATTCAGTCTGGCATCCCATGAATTCCTGACATCTAACAAAAATGTGTAAGCTAATGAACTCTGAACTGGTGTCAGAGATGTGGAAGGCTTCTTTAGCTATTAATTCAGCAGGAATGGTTCATTACCTGCTCTGTGCCTGTAACCTTTGGCAAAAGTTTGGAAATTGCAACCAAGATTTTTGAACATTTTATAAAGGCTGATAAAAAGGCCGGCTGTTTCAGGCTTTTCAATTGTGGTTCGACAAATGCTTAACTCTAGTACTTGCATACTGCAATTGTGTGGGTGGACAGAGCATTTCTTTTTTTTTTTTTACCCCTGTTCAATTCCATTGTTATGGAATTGCTAAATAAGGATATGGATAGCTAAATAAGGTGTATTCGTATTTTAATTTCTTGGCTTCTTATACTGGGTTTTAAGTTGTGTGGGCAGCAACACCAAGATAGTTTTAAGTGTCTAAAAATAGATCAGAATAAGTAGTATTAAGTTTACTGCACTTTTATAATATTAAAATGTATGCACGATAGATTACAGTCTATAATGCATACATATATTTGCAACATTGCACCCAAAAATAACAGAATTGTTAGAAAAGACAGGAATTAATTTGAATATAGACAAAACTTTCACTCAGTACGTTCTTGCTACTTTGACACAGCAAAATTACTCAAAAAAAGGTGGTCTTAAAATAATCATATAAGTGACCATTTTTACATTAGTGGACTTCTAATCTGGGGTTAAAAAACCACCACCAAGAAGCCAAAACAAACAAACAAGTCACATACCTTAATTTTGCTGTATTGTCGCAAACTCTCTGAAAAGATTTACCTCAATTTTAAACTGAAATATACCATACCTATCACTGCTATTTGTAGCAATGTGGATTTTTAGGATTCCATGTGCTCCCTTTGTTCCCCACTCTGTATACTATTTGTTCATTTTGAAATATGCTCTGCTGTACCTGAAAACCTATTGGTGTGCACCGTTTTGCCAATCTTCCCTTCCTTCTCCTGGGACTGGCTCTCAGAGAGCCAGCCCCTGCCCCCTTCCTTTCCCCTTAAAAGCCAGCGCCTGGGTCTGAGGGACGTCCATCTCTGAGCTGGCAGCCCCTACCCTGTCTCTGCCTTCCCTCCCTGCCTCCTTCCCCTGTACCCTCTTTCCTTACCCCAAATAAACCTCCCTGCCAGAACAGAGATGAGTCCAAGTTCGTTCTTTCGCCTCACTACATTTCCTGTTAGAATTTCTGTGGCCGGAGACTCATGCCATGCTAAGCGCATCCCGGGGGCTGCCCGGCCCAGACTTGGTGGAGATATGCACTGGGGGGATCTCGTTTTGTAAGGCCGCCACTTCCTGCCATCCTCCCCCAGTGAGAAACATCAGCTATTTTCCTAAATTTGTGTAGATAAGTGCTCTACATTTGGCTCACAGCAGTCCAAGATAGTACACATTTCCTTATGTGAAGCAAATCTGTCTCTGATCTGTATCAATGTATAGGTGTTAAATGTGTAATCACCATTGTCTTCTAAAACAATTATTTAACAAGGATTTGTGGCATGTAAACGATCACTGATAATTATTTTGTGGTAGATGCGCTACTGTACTATTTGTGTTGCAAGAGCAAGTTTTAGTTGTATGCCAGTATTTGAACAGATGTAAAATAGAAAACATTCTAAACCAAAAATGTGAAAAACAGAAGTATGTCTCTGGGTTTTTCCTTTTGTTGGCTATTAGAGGACCATCTGTTGTGGAATTTGTTGGGGTTTTTTTCTTCTAAATGTTGTAATAAAGGCATAAATTTGGGTCTCAGAGGGACCATGCATAATAATGATGGCTAGAAGAGTGAGTGAAACAGTGCTTAAAGATAGAGAATTCTCTTGACTGAGATTTTCTCACACTGAATTACTATGCTGCCCAATTTTCTAGCCCAGAAAGGAAAGCTGATAGCAATGTAGTCAACAGTATTGTAGTAACATTAGTAAACGAAAGTGTTTATCTTCTTCCTGACCTGCTGTGCTATAACCTTACACTTTATTACAGCTTGCCCATGATCTTTAAAAATTTAAACTTCCCTGTTTTTTTTTCCTGTTGAATATCTTTAAATGTATCTTGCTTTTCTCATCGTGTGTTCTTAAGCAAAATTAACAGCGAACATTATCAACATAGCTATTTGATATGATACGAATATAGGATATCAAAATGCAAAATTATTTCTGATCAAGCACAGTAATTTTTGGTTTCCTATTAAATGAAATATTCAATATCAATAATTTTAATCAGCATGAACTGTACTTAGTTCTCTAAGTACAGAGGTATAGAACAGATTTGAATAGCTTTAAATCTCTGTGTAAATAAGGCCTTAATCATATCATTACTGAGTTTAGGCCACATGTATTTCACTTTTATTTCATAAATTGTATTGTATAAATACATTCAGTAAATGGAGAAAGATCTTATGGGAAATAGTCAAACAAGCGTTATAGTCAGGCAAATATTACCCTTATTTTCAGAAGAAGCAAGAAGGAGGACTCAATGAACGGCACGCCAGTCAGCATACCATACCATCAGTCCTAGGAAGATTTTTGAGGAATTTTTCTTGTAATTATGTCTAGACACAGAAAGAAAATGAGGAGTTTTGGGAAAAATTAGCACAAATTTGCCAAGGGCATACACTGCTCGATGAACTTGACAGTTTTCCATGATGAAATGACATACTTAATGAAAAAGAGAACCCTAGATGTTTATTTTAGAACTGTAGAATGTTATTGGTAAAGAAAACTCCATGAATTTATTTTAAATTTTAATTAAACAGTTTAAAACTCTTGATCAAATTAACGTAAAAAAAATTAGTTTATTGTCAAATAAATTATCCACCATATCCAAACTTAGATTTTAACATATTTACCCTACTATCTGAAAGTATTCCAGTGTAACAACACTATACACATTCTCTTTAATATTCCACTTTTGATTATTTTTAATCTACACATTTTCATATTTGAGACAGATATTGAGAAAATATGGATCCCTTTTAGTTTTTAAATCTAAAATAGATTCAGATGCCATTTACAAAGCTGTTGAACCACAATTTGAACTGATGTTCATCTAGGTTATTAATGTTCTTCCTTGAATGTTTAGGGATTATTTACTTCTAGCTTTTGAAAGAAGAAAGTGTTTGTAAAAATTTTAATTTAAGATATGTTGAGTAAACAGGAGCATGATTTATTAATGATATGAAGCATTTACAATTTAAGAAAGGTTCTGTTATGGCCCCCTTGTGCACCATTTAAAATGTATGTCAAACTGGACGATTACAAAAACAATCAGAGTTTTATGGAGCCATAGTCTTAATTAGACTAGAAAATATTATCAATTACATGCTATTGAATTTGCTCTTTCAATTAATCTTCTAATCTTCATGCAATGCTGGAAAGGTCAGCTTTAACACAAAGCTCCCTTGAAAGATTTAGGGATATGTGTTGATGGGTGAAGATGCTGATGTAAGTAGCCATAAATGTTAGAACAGAAAAATTACTGTACAGAAGAAAATGCCTGTCCAAAAATACTAACAGAGAAATTGACTGTCTGTTTGTAGACTGTGAGCCTAAGAATTAGGTCTGGGAATCAGAAAAGTGCAGCTGGCAACTTTGAAGTGCAGCTAGGTACCAAGAAAGAGGACATATCCTGAGATAACAATGATAAGCACCAAAAAATACACAAATCTCTAATAATAATTAGTCATCTGAAAAAAGTGGAAACAGTCTGGAAAAACAAAATTGCTCAAGAACAGAAAATATTATCATCTTTTCTAATCAATCTCTGTTACAGGTGAAAAATTGAATTTAGAAGCATTTATTGGCTGCTCAAAGTGATGATGTCCTAAGTCCTCTTATGTCTCTGTAATATGAAAATAACTTAATTTTTATTCAAAATGAAGCTTCCTTCTCTGAGAACTTCCAATGTTACATTAACTTTTTGTTTACTGAAAGGTCGAATTCCACATGAACTTTTTCCTGGATCTCAGGCTGACTCGAGGTTCTGTTATGTGAATCATATTTGAAGTGATACTGAAGTCTGGTTTTTTCCTATTCCACCTCTGTGCCCACTTTTGAGGTCAGTTAGATTGGCCTCCCGCCTCTGGAATGGCTGAATTCCCTTCTGGAATCAGTTTGTTCTTGTCTCTGGGATGGTTTGTCACCTTCTGAATTATAATTTTCACTCGATACTTGTATTATATAGCTATAGAAATGTTCTACCATAGGCATATCTGCTGCTATATTATTGTGAGATTCTTCTCTAATGATAAGTTTATAGTGGCCTGTAATATTTTATACCTACTTAGTTGTTGCTATTGCTGGTTGTTACTATATGATTTTTTGCTGCTAGTACTAATTGCTATCCTGCTGTTTGTTGATACCACATCACTGATGGCTAAAAGCAATTTGAAATAGCCCAAGATATACTATCTTTATTAATCATAGATACACTTACCACCAATTTTTTTTGTGATAGTTTACATGTTAGTGGTGATTTTTGTGATATTCGTGGTAATCTGTAATACAGAAATTTAGAGAACAGATGCTTCTGTGTTCTTGTGTAATATAGAATCCTACGAATCCACAGTTGTTATCTGTCATAGAATCATAGAATCATTAATGTTGAAAAAACCTCTAAGATCATCACTTCCAACCATTAACCTAACAGGTCCACCACTAAACCATGTCCTTAAGCACTACATCTACATGTGGTTGTTTTTTTTTTTTTGCTTTCTTAAACTTGCTACTTGTTTAACAATTATGGCTCATTAAGCCATGAAGTGCGAAAAAGGGCTAAAAGAGTTGATATAATCATTTGTAAAATCTTCAATATTGCTGTAAAAAGAGTGGCTCAAGGGAGGATTCTTGTGGGCATAAAATGGAATTTAATAGTTGGTATCTGTTTCCCGCAGAATTTTCGGTGGAATGGAGTTTATACTGCCACTGAGCAGTGACATGCAACCTGCCTAGAAAATGGGGCTGCAGTGATGTGTCAGCCTGGAAGCACCAGAGAGACAGAGCCTGGTTATGAAACAGAAAGTAAGTGGAAGCAATAAGGTGCCATTTTATGTGGAGATTGAATCTGTTACCTCTAGAAAATGAAGGAAGCTCTTCTCATTCCAGCATCATGTTAGTTAAATTAAATGCAGAGCTGAAATAACACGTATAAACGGTAAGGAGAAAGGGAACAATTGTGCCTTTAAGGCAGGCAAGAATCTGGAACTTCAGAGTCTTTTTACTGAGTACTTCCAACATTCATGTAAAAAATACAAAAGTTAGAATTCAAAATAACTCAGGGTGTGGACAGTTTCAGTGCACAGAATAGTAAAAAATACAGTTATGTCTTCATATTTGGCAGTAGAAGACATTAATTAATAGGGTTTTTTTACAAGGTTCATTACTAGATACCTGCTCTTTTTTCTATGAAGGACTTTGATTTTTTTCTTTTTTAATTTTTCTTTCTTTTTTTTTTTCAGATTAGATGTGACCTTATTTGAGAAGCTAACTAACTAAGGATATGATCAAATATGAACAAGAATTTAAAAAAGTCTACATTTAGATGAACAACTTGAAAAGACATGTGAAATGTTCTTTTTATTTTTAATTATAGGGAAAAAAGTGTAGTTAATATCAGAAGTCCTATGCCCAAATTGAAAAGATGTTTTTTCTTCCTACTGTTAACTGGCTCTCAGAAAAATGTATGTATATCATAAATTTTATTCTTTTTTCAGTATTATATAGAATTCTGATACACATTTTTTAATAAACCATTGGAAGAGATGTTGAAGAGAACTGGCCCTAAACCCGAGCCCTGGGGAACACCACTAGTGACTGGTCAACAACCTGTTGTTACCCCATTTGCTACAACCCTTTGAGCCCAACCCTTCCGGCATATTCACCCCTCATACTGTTTACGTGTCTGGCTGCATGCTGGATAATTTGTCCAGAAGGATAGTCTGAGACACAGTATTAAAAGCTTTGCTAAAATCTCTCTACCCCCTGCCCCACATCCCCTACCTTCCCTTCACCACAAGATGGGTAACCTTGTCAAAAGGGGTTATTAAGTTATCAAGGAATAACTTTCCCTTCATGAACCCATGTTGGCTTTGACCAATGACTGCATTGTTTTTCAAGTGTTTTTCAATAAGACCCAGAATTATCTTCATAATTTTTCCAGGCACTAAGTTACAATTATCAGGGTCTTCCTTCTTGTCCTTCTTAAACACTGGAATAATATTTGCTAGCTTTTGGTCAGCTGGGACCTCCCCAGAGTTCCAAAGCCATTGATAAATTACTGAGACATGTCTCAATAACTCTGGCCAATATTCTCAGTTGCCCTGAATGAATCTCATCAGGCTCTGTAGACTTAAGGGCATTAAGTTGCTGCAAATCCCATCCAAGTTCAAAGCCATGATTCCCCCAGTCACAGTCCTCCAATCCAGGGCTCTGTTGGTCCCTGAGCCCATCATTGGTTTTAAAGGCAGAGGCAAAGAAAGCATAAAATGTCTCTATTTGATCTTCCTTCCTGTTTGTGAGGTGATAAATTTTGTCAAATAATGGACCTATGTTTTCTTCAGTCCTCCTTTTGTTGTTAACTATTTTTAGAATTATTTTTCCTTTGTGGAGATTTTGATTATCTTTGAAAATTAATCTGCAGTTCTTCCATGAGAAACTTTATGATGGATAGTTAAGTCCATATAAAAAATTTTGAAATCCTGGATAACATGGTGTTTTGCACTTACGAGTTAGATACCTGGAAATTATAGTATCTTGCGAAGAGATGTACAGAATATACTGACAGTTTTGTAACTGAGTTGCTGCACTGCCAAGCAGCTTCAGCAGCAGCTACCAAAGCCATAGCTAAACTCATCTCCACCAGCTCTACGAACAGAATAAAGAGCAAAGACCAATATGGCAAGCTTGCACATCTGTTTCAGGAAGGACGTAGAATAGTTTCATTTTGAGATCTCAGAACAAGGATGACAGGAAGAAGAATGTCTATGGATGTGTGCGTTAGAAGGATCTCTATTTCCTGACATATTTTAAATCAGTTACCAGAAGGAAAGAAAATGGTAAAGCAAAGGAGAACATGCATGTCTATCCTGATGTAAATGTCCATTGTCATTTGGAAGCTCACTGCTCAGAAAATTAGTGCCAGATCAAACTGGTGTAACAAATGACCCATCAATCTGTTGCAGAAATCTGTACTATTTCTTGTACACAAGAAAACTGTTACTCTGTACTTTAGGATTTGCCTGTTGCCAGGAAATTATTAAGGGCTTTATTTGACTGCCATTACTGGAGATAAATTCACATGAGAAGATGTTGGCATTAATCAACTCTGTGAATAGGAATATTTCTATGACAGAAATTCATCCATGAAATTCTAATCTCAGAGCATGTGGTTAAGACAAATTTAATGATGGTGTAAGGTTTTCTACTCTAAAACAAATAAATCAAGGGTTTTCCTTTTTCTGGGGATAAAAGACAAGCTGACTGTTCAGATTGATTTACATTTATTCTGAATCAGAGTTTTGTGTACTGAAGGTATCTCACTTGCTAGCTCTGTCTTTTTGCAAGGCAGTGTTTGTCCCATAATCATCTATGTCCTCTTGTACATGGTGGCACTTCAGCTAAAGTCAGGATCCTAGGACTCATTCCCTCTGACTGCTGTCAGAGGTCTCAGTTTTGCCTTTTGTCACTTGTAAAAAAGCTCTGGTTTTTAAAAAGAGACGTTAGATTAAAACTTGCTGAGATATTGTATTTCAGAATTTCTCTTGAATTCTTTTCCACCTTTAACCCAAAAAACAAAAAAATAAAGCTAATAAGAATCAGCATGGGAGTGTAATTTTTGCACCATAATTCTTTCTTTCTGCAGTGCTACTTGGAAATGTCTTTTCTTACCAGCAACATAGCAGAGCATCCATTGTGCCTGAAGACTATGCATGGGCTATAGAGGTCAGACTTATAATCAGAATAAGACCTAAATCCAGCCCTTTTGAAGTAAGCTTTTCTTGAGAAAATACCTTATTTCATTTTTTCACTTCTGAGATGGTAATGAGTAAAAAATTTTTTCATAGTCTCTCTAATATAACAGAAAGATGTTATCTAAGAGTGTATATATGGCTAGTTTATTATTACTATTATTTCCAAGAAAGAGAATGGTTCTGCTATTACTATGTAATAATGGCCTGTGATCCAATTGTCTTAACCTGTATTGAAATAATTACATAATATATTAGAAGTGATATTACTGTTCCCAAGTGAAATTCTGGGAAAATTGCCTGTTTTCATTACTTGTTTTAGTAAGAACTCTTCTAAAAGATCTATTCTTCAGTTCTTTGTTCATGGAGAGCATAGCATAACAGCTTCTGGCAGATTTTTGACTAGACAGTACTGCTAGCAATAATTATAATATTTGCTACAATCCTGTTCTTATGTCCTGACCTGACACTGATTACATAAGAATAAAGCTATTAAACAAAACAGCTTCCCACTTTGGGATAGTAACCTTATTAAAAATAACTGTTTCCATATACAGTATTAGAAAAAATTGAAATATATTATTCACCAATGTTAAATTAGCCATTCTGTGCCAATAACTTCTACTATTTGTTGAAAATACAGCAAGTACAAATATTTTTTCTCCAGAGGAAGCTAAGCTTTTTTTTCTAGTCAATATTCAGGAGAAATTACCAAAAATGCTAAACATAAGCAATTTAATTTTACTTTTAAAACATTTGTTTTTCCATTCACGTAATTTTCTGATTATGTTTAATTAATTAATCGCAATTACAGTTCCAATGTTGGCTTTAAAGAAGAAAGTATATTTCAAAGCATGGAAAGTAGGATCACAACAAATATCAAAACCTTCCCTAGGAAGTTCAGGTACATGGTACAAATGCACACATTTTGTTTTGGTTGTAGTTCTGTTGCACAACTCAGAAATAACAGGGGACCAAATCTTCTTTTATGTCCTCAGGCTGCAAACAGAGCCAACAATCTGAGTGGTTCTTCCTTATGTATCTCATTTAAGGAATTGGCATCATTAGGTCAATTAAATTACTGTTGTAAAATCTGGGCTTTTATGATGTCCTTTAAAAGTGAGTAATACACTCTGTAATTGAATTCAGAGCAATGGAACTGTCACTAAGTAAGCTGTTGATCTTTAGAGAATAACCTCTTATATTCCTTTTATGCATGAACTGATACCTGTGGTTTGTGTTTTTCTTTCTATCCCATTAAATTACAGTGACTTCAAATACTTCCACTTCCAAGCAGAATCAAATTCCCTCCTATTTTGTCTTTGTACAATTAATATAGTAGGACTGCGTCTATTATCTTTACGCACCCTTTTTATATCTCAGCATCTACAGTCTTCTACTGCACATTTAACCTGTCTTCTTAAATTGTATTTTTGGGGAATTAAGAACAGAGAAAAAATGAAATTGGTTTAAATATGCAAAAATCGAGGTAAATTTCTTACTTCTTTGAGTGTCTCCTGCTTTCCTTACTCATTTTCTTATTTCACTTTGTACTTCACTTACTTCAAGTGTGAGCATAACACAGATCTAATTTTGTTCTTAATTACATATTTTCCATTTACTTGTCCTGCACACCTTTTCAATACTCCTTTAATCGCTCTCTGTTACTTACTTAATTTTTGTAAAGTGTGATTAATGTCTTTTTATTGAAAAGGTTTTACATTTCAGATACATATCTCTGCAAGTGATTTTCTTCTGTAGAGTGTAAGATACAAAATCATGGTACTTACATTCCTCTAGTTGCCTCTGAGGACTCATGTGCTGGAACCTAATGTTAGGAACTGCAAAGATCTTAAAGAGCCTGAACTTTCCAAAACAAAGTTTATTTCAATTTTCAAAATGGGTTTTTAGTAACACAGAAATATTTTTTTCTCTCATTATTTTTTATGATAAAGATATGTCATATAGATCCTAATTGAAATATCTTCATTGAGCTTAAAAGCTGGCCAGCAGCTGACTATGTTTGTCCATTGCACTTCATGAAGACTGCCACTGTCACTGTTTGGTCCCAACAAAAAGCTCATGAGTAAGCTTATTTGTCTCACACTGTTTCTCCGGCATTGAATCATAAGAATATCAGCAATAGTATTTATATATGAGTTTGATAAGGTTTTTAACATGCTCTACATGGGAACATCATTAATAATGTGGGGAAGCAGGGGCTTTAAGAAATCCTACAATAGACATGAAAACAAACAAATAAATCTAAAAAAACCCCAGTACTGCAAGCCTAATTAGAATTCTTTATAAGTTTTTCAAGCTGTATATGAAGCAAGTTTGTTTTGGACTTCATTCTGGTCAGTTTCTTTTTCTGCAAACAGCTTTCCTGTTGTTAAAGTGAAAACAATTTTAGATAATATCAATCTATGAGGAGTTGCAACCACAGTAAAAAATCGTCAAAAGGTAAGAAACACAATTCACTCATTAAAACTATATGTGAATTCCTGCACTAAGGAAAGTCATATCAAAGTAAATTTGATGTGACTAAGCTGTTTCATATAAATTGTATAAGATATTTTAAAAATAGAGGATCTGTGTTTTCAGTAGATTAAAAATAGAATATGGCTATACTACATGATACTGTTTTAATGAATTAATAAGAAGTAAAATATTCTTTGGGGTATATACACTATCATTTTGTATAAAAGTTAGGGAAGGAAGTAAAGAAGTAAAGTCTTATATACCCTATTTTTCTTTTTTATTTTATTTTCCTTTAAAAACAAACCAAAAAAAAAAAACCAAAACCAAAACCAATCAAAACCTTGGAGTCTGGTGTTGCCTGTGCCTACAAGGGATCAGAAAAGTAGTTCCTAGGTAGTTCAAGAGGGACACTGAAATTTATCCTCCAATACATGTTTTTGAGATCAGGTTAGACACAACAGTCAGGAACTGTTTAGGGATCTTTAAAGAAAAGGTATATTTCTCTGATTCTCCTTGACCTTATGACTAGACTGTTAAGCTCTTTATTGTAAGGCTTTATATCCTGTTGTAAAGGACATTTCTAAAGTCTCTAAACATAGTGATAGCCTTGGAGTCTTAGAGACTTGGAGTATTTGATCAGTGGGATATATATACACTACAAATTATTTGGAATGATAGATCCCATATGTATGAACAAAGAAGTGACTTCTTGTAGTTATGTTGGTGTGATTCATACAAATTGAGAAATCAAGAAAAGACTGGCAGAGACTCTGTGTTTATTTTTATTTTATAAGATAAATAAAATCAGATAAATGATAATACAAGAATGGATAAAGGAGAATTAATTATAAATAGACTTAAATTCTCTTTTTATCATTATCACAAGAAGTGAAATTTTAATCATTGGCTGGATTTTCTTTAGCCTTGGTTAGATATATATTAAATAAAAACTGCATTACTGATGTAAGAGACTGAAGTAAAAGCATGTAGCTTACCTAGAATAGAACATATTCCCAACAAATCACTTTGGAAAAGAATGTTAAAACAGAGTCTACTGAGGTTTTTAGCAGCTTAGAGTGATGGGGATAAATAGCACCATAGACATGAATTCTTTTATGAAAAATTTATTTTTCAGAATGTTAACTGGAAAACACAAATAAAAAAAAATGGAATGCCATGGATATCACAGTAAAAAAAAAGTTTTCATCAAATAGTTATTAAAACATTAAGAAGTGATGCTATTTTTGACTTGTTTTGGGTTTTATTTTTCTAATGATGACATTAGAGAATGGCCATAAAAACCCAATCTTGGACTGTATGTTAAAGTTTGATTCAATTTAAATTAAATGGGAAAAAAACCCAAACAAACAAGGTCTGGAACTAATATTTTGGATTCAAGTATAGGGCAAGTTTGATACACCAAGAAAAAGAAAACCTAAATTCAAAGACTTAAATATGACATATCAATGAAAAAAACTTCAAATTGTAGGTCATTTGTACCCAGAAGGCATTGTCTTAAATTTTTGGAATGCGCCGATCTGATGGTTGATGATACAAGGTCAAGTATCACCATTAGTATATGCTAATGCATGATCTTGAAGAATGTGATAAAAGAAGGAAAGAAAACAGATATAGGATTATGCATCTGGGGCAGTATTTGAAGTATTATTTTCTTACCTTTCCAAAACTGGGACTAAGATGGAAATGTAACTTTCTTTTAAAATGAAAGGAAACTTTTATTTTAAACTGAAGAATGGTGCAATTAAATATTAGCAGCATTGTAAGAAATATAGATACAAAATTAGAAAAATGTTTGTCAACATCAAACTCCAGAATGCTGATGCCAACCTAAGAGGAAAAAAAGAAAGTCCTTATCTGTATTTTAAGTGGATTTTCAAAAATATAGAAAGTTTCATGTGGTTTACTGTAGTTTGAGAATTTTAATGAATATCAAAGCGAATATCTATTGATGGAGGAGGTGGGAAAACTCAAACCAGACTAAAAATGTGCAGTCCTTTGCACAGATCAGTTTACATATTTGAATTATTAACTTCTCTTAAAAACCAAGTTAGCATAACTTGTGTATGAAGACAGAAAAAAAAAATTACCTACATAAAGACTTATAGGAGATATATTTTTGTTTCCCCCCAAACTATCAGAAATCTCAAGAGCATTGCAGGCCAAAAAACTCAGGACAAAAGCTTTGTTTGTAAATTGCAATACTATCAATGCGGAGAGAACTGCTGTTTTCTCACAGACGTATTTTGCAGTGATTTAAATTGTTATACAAAGAAGATTAGCTAAGAGAAAATGTTAAAACTGTTAGCATAGTTTTTACCAGCTAAATTAAAGTAGCACATCCCCATTTTGTCTGACACCTGCACCACATTTATTACATCCCAGGAAGCAAAGAAAGGAAAGAAAGCAGTTTGTTAAGGAAATAACTGAAAGTGTTTTCACATTTACTAAAAAAATCAGGAAGCCAGTGAAAGTATTCTAGTTAAATATTCTCACCCCTAAAACATGTATTTGTTTTCTTGCAATTATGCCTTCCACACTGTGTTTCAATTCATGCTTGGAAGAAAAGCCTAATAACCTTGAAAATGGTTTCCTACTAAATGTATTAGAAGCAATGATTTATGTTCCAGGAAGAAAAGCAACCCCACATATTACAGTATAGTGATTTTAAGGCGCAATGAAGGTGGCTACATTTTAGCAAACACTAAATTCTCATAACTTGAAAATGCCTAATAATAAATCATATTGTCGTGACGTTTGTCCTTATGGGACAATGTATGTGTACAGTGTGCATTCACTTTAACTCTTGCAAAATATTTTTATTCTTTATAAATGGTATTTGAAGACTGCTAGTAGAGTTTGTTTTCTATTTCCTAAAGTAGGGTTTTTGATTTGTCCTATGGATTTATGAGTAATCAAATTTCATAAGTCTCCAGCATTAAAAACTTGAATTGTGCATTATAATACCAAAGCATCACATTCCAGTGTATATTTTGCATTCAGATGTCTTAGCCATAAACCAGTATTAAACATTCCTGTATTAAAAATATTTTCAGCTTCTCTAATCATTAGGTGTTCTAGATATTGTTAACTTTTTTTACTCTGCCTTTAAAAATATTTTTATCTGTAATAATAAATAAAAAAAAAGTAAGTACCTTGCAAAACACCTTCAGAGAGGAACTGTTTTCTGGGTGGTATCAATACCACATACATAACAGAGTGAGTATCATACCACGTGCTTACACACTTACATGAAGCATTTATGCCTTAATTTTTTGCTATCATCCTTTTTTTCCCTTTAAACAGATTTATTTTGAAATAATTCCTGTCTTTATTATTTGCTTTACATTTGCTTTACAATGACATTTTAACTAACTTTCCTTCATTTGTGTCCCATCCCCCCAAAATAGTCTTTTTCCTCCCTCGTACCATCCTTTGGCACTTCAAGGCTACAGCAATTATTATTTTGTACGAACATGTCTCAATTGATTCAAATGTTTCTGGGTAAAAAGTGAAATATTGAACAGGAATGAATTGTTTTGTAGAAAGCTTCAAAAGCTTTCTCTCTATTTATCTAAAAAACATTTTGATTATGATAGGTAGCATGTGAAATGGAAAGTTACCAGCAAACACATACTGGGTATAATCACATTTATTTGTAGACTTCATCTGAGTATCTTCCAAAGTTGTGCTCATATTATTACATGCAAATAGTACTACCTTGCAAAATTTCAAACTGATTGCATAGTTTTGCTTTTTTAAGACCATTTTCAAATATAATTTGTACAGTTTCTTTTATGACTTGAAAATATTCAAGAAATAATGGCCAATTCAAATACAAATTCGCTACCCATGAACTTCTATGTTTTCATGCTTTGAGGCATTCTTGTATGTTGTAAAGAATATGTATTTTCCAAAACATCTTTAATTGTTTTCTCAGTGGAAAGAGGAGTTAGTTTATGGTCCATTTGGTAATATAGAGAGATTTTAGATTAGCAAGTTGTATTGCTTTAAGTGTAGTTGAAGCTTTAACAGTAGCAGTTTATGTACAATTTTGGTTGTTGTGGGTTTTTAATTTGTTGTTGTAAACAACTGGTCTATGTAACAACACAGTGAGGACAATCATGGATAATACTATGATATAATTTGTATTTGTGCACTCCCATGTAAATAGTCAATAATATCCGGGGAGCAATTCAGCCCCAGGCCAAGACATTCAGGCTGTCTATAACACCTCTCTATTAATTAGATGTCTTCATACAGATTCTGTTTGGTCTGTGCAGTGCAGTCACTGGATTTGTGACCACTGTTCTGCTCATCCTAAAATACACGTGCATGTTTGGTGAGTTGTACACTTTTTTCAGGCAACACTGGGCTCTCTGTATTTGTTCATAAATTGCCATCTAGTATTGTTCGATTTGTCCTGTGTTTCCCTGCTTGACGCTCAGTAGCTACAGGTAATTAAACTTAGGTCTCTGAATTTGAAATTTAGATTTCTTAGAAAGCTATTGTGGCTCAGTTTTGGGCTTAGACCATAATATGTGGATTAGATAAAATACAATTTTATTCCATGGAAGCTGACATAGATAAAGTGTTCCTATCTTCAGCTCTTTAAAAAAGAAAATACAGTATTTCAAACAACCTTCATTCCAATTGTGATTTCTTGCTTTAATACAAGATTTTTTTCTTAAAAAAAATCATAATTTGGAGGCTTAAAAATAATGTGTAAGTATAAAGTAGGCTCTACAGGTCAAATAAATATGGATTTATCTAAAGCAAGTAGTTGAATTTGGGATAGAATATGAAAACAGAAATAGAAAATGAAAATAGAATTGCCAGAAACATGAAATCAGCTTCAGATATTTAGTGGTTTGGATGGCAATGTTTCTTGTGGTTTCCCTACTGTTGGCTGTCAAATTATTTCATCTTTAAGTAGCATAATGAGTGCAAAGTTTAAGAGATTCCAGATGCAAAACTTCCCTTTTTTATCTCTTTTTTCTTCATTTTTATGGGATTAACATATCAGTTTCAGCTTTTTGTGTCTCACACCAGATTTTTTTGGTAAAATTTTATGAAAGCATGCTCTTTTTCCAATCTTTCCCGCAAGACTATGAGGATTCCCTGCAAACTCTCCATCTGATTTGAACACACAATCAGCATAATACATCCAAGCCCTCTAAAGACTGGTGTCCTTTTCTATTTCTAAGCTACTGACGTTGATTAATATCTTTCTTTAGAAAGGCTTGTAGAATTTTTCCTATCTGCAAAAATTGTGGCATGTTACCATGGTTCAAACTTCACTTACACACAGAATGATTTGGATCTTAACAAAACAAATGGTTTTAGACTTTTTAACAGCACATTAAGTTAAAAAAAAAAAAATCATGGAGGCATCCCCTCTTGCACTTATTTTCCTTGCTTGATTTATATATGTTTATAAACCTCCATCTGAGTAATGTCATTTCTTCAAGAAAAAGTCATATACATGTTGGCACATTTATAATTATTATTTCAAGTATGTAAATCACTGAAGTTGTAGAGTACCAAAAAGTCTTTATGTTCTGTAAAAATGCAAGTTTGTGAGGTTGAATTCTACATTAAAAAGAAAAGTAGTCAATACTTTTTCATTGTTTAATGTTGTTTTGAAAAAAGACAATTTTCTGATAGTCTTGTAAGAAATAAATAAAATCAAAGGACATTTTAAATTAGACAAACTCTTGGACAATTACTTGGAGAAACAAATAACACAAGAGCATTAATGTCATAGTTTCTCAGCATAAAATTATAAGTGTCTATAGCTTTTCAATCCTATTCTCAAAACTTCATATTTTATCTTACAGAGTGTACCTAATTAGTGATGCTGATATATCTAGTCATATAATATCCTTTAGCTTATATGAGCTTATATGCATTTAATTTATGCATTATTAAAAGGAAATGTACTATCACAATGCAATTATGATAGTTATTCTGACTGTCATTAATAATAACCCTAATAAAGACAGAGCAAAGGAAGAGAGAAGGGAAGCATAGAAGAAAAGAGGACCAGAGTTGGGTAGTTGATTTGCCATTTAGATACTAGGAAAAATCTGTGCAGCTGTGTCCTAAAGATGACACAGACTTTTATCTTTTAATACAGTGATACCCACAAGCATTTAGCATATGCCATAGCATTTATGCCTAATTGTGCATGCAGTTTACAACAAATTCTAGCTATGAAAAAGTACTATTTTAAAGCAAGCATTCTCTGCATGGCTTTGGAAAATTAATCATGTCAAAATGTTACAGTTCTACTTTTTGTTCTCAGGCCATGTTATACATCTTTTTATATTATATCTGCATGATGTATGTTAATGCTGATTATTCTGACTTACTAGAGCTCTACATGAGTAAAACTCTCATTCAACAAGGAAACCATACAGCTTGTTGTTGTCAACAGATTGTACACTTACAATAACGCTTTCAAAAAGGATTTTAATGTTTGAAAAAATATCTTTCCTCTATTGCTTATGTTGCTGTCATCTGTACACAATAAACCTATTGCATCAATACCTACTCAGCTACCTGTTACATGACATTTGATGTTTACAAATTATATTTGGAATTTATTTTATGATTGATATTTAGGGAATGCTATCAACATTTTTATCAAGGCAATACAGTTGTGTATTTACCAGCTGAACTGTCTTCAATTTATAATTTAGAGCAAATGAGATGCTTGCGGTTTCATTACTGTTTTCATTCCTTTTTTCAAGGTAAGTGAAAAAAACCTAGCAAGATAAATTTATCATAATATCTTTTAATTCTGAGTTCATGTTAGCTGTTGGCATTAAAGAAATAAACCATTATGGTATCTGAGATAAGGGAACTTCAGAAGCACAGTGTATATCACCGTGTTGAGGCTTGTGTCCCAGGAGCATTTCTCTGGCCCAGAATTGCTCCATCTAAAAATCCTACATGAAAGAAGGTAGTACGCCAAGCTTGTCCCCTTCTCTGCAGTTACTTCATAGGCTGGATATCATGGATTCATTAGTAAATCCATGACAAAAACTTCATCATGGATTCATTATCATATCATTTCTTATATGCACAAAATCCAGCATAACTGACAGAAACAGCCTTATGACTTTTATCAACAGGCATACTGTCACTACATTCCGGTTCGTATTAGTCTGCCGTGACAATAATTATGAATTCCAATATAGTTCCAATGAATAGATTTGTACCTTAAGAGCTTCCTGCAGTCTAAATTACTTTTTCTCCCCACAGCTTTCTCATTGTCTTAAATCAGTTTTATGGGAAGTACTTCAGAGAAAAACCACAAATCCGTTTTGGAATTTAATCCCAAAAAAGTTTAAAGGCAACAATAAAATTCTTTCCTATGTGCAGATCAAATAAAAAGAACCGTGGGCTTTATGGCACCTTTCTGGGAAACTTCTCTGTTTTTAAGTTTCCTAAACAAGGAAAAAATATTGGTATTCCTCCTCTGAATTATCAATACGATTTAACAATGCAAATTAAATCTTCAGATTCTTACCATAAATCCACATACCTTTAACAGTGAAAATCAAATCCCATGTTTTCATTTCAAGATGATTAGAAACCTGCATTATGATTTCTTTCTCCCATGGATGGAATTAGACTGAATTATATGTGAAAAAAAGCATAAAATTAATAAATAGGAAAAAAATTTCGAAATTAATATTTCTGTTTAAAATATTGCTTATCATTTTCTTCAACATATCATTAAACTAATTAGAAATTTTACCTAGCTATAAATGTTCCTGTGCTGATTTTGGGGAAAGAGTTAATTTTCTTCACAGTAGGTAGTATGGGGCAATATTTGGGATGTGTGCTGGAATCAGCATTGATAATACAGAGGTATTTTTTTAACTGAGCAATGCTTGCACCCCATCAAGGCCTTTTCTCCTTCTTGTACTCCCCTACCAGCCAGGAGGCAGGGGGTGCACAAGAAACTGAGAGGGACACAGGCAAGACAGCTGACCCCAAATGACCCAAGGGATATCCCACGCCAAATGGTGATGGGGTCCCGGACCCCAAGCTCAATTCGAGATCGGGTTTGCTGTTCAGTCAGAGCCCCACCGGGGCAGCCCGCTCTCGGGGACGGGCGAGGTGGCCGGGAATGGCGGAACTCTCGGGGAAACCGCGTGAACCAGAGATCGGTAGCGGAGACAAGAGATGCAGGCAGTCGGATTGGCGGTCCAGGAGGTTTATTAAAAGGGTAAGGGCAGATGGAGGGGGGACGGGACGGGACTGGATCGGCGACCCAAAAGCGGGGTTCTGCGTTGTGCGGTGGTTTTTAAAGTGGGGGAAAAAGGGAGGGGGGAAACCGAAAGGGCCAACGGGGTACACAGAATTCTGGATTGACAATAACTTGATCTTATGAGGGAACAAGGGAGGAGGGTACAGAACCTTGAATTTTCCAATCAGAGAACACGGCATTGGCAGACAAAGGAGAACTTTCTAGAATTTATCTTTATATGTAATGTGGGAGGGAAGACAAGCAGGGCCAATAGCTTCACTCCAAGGCTCCCTGGGAGCACCCCCTTTAGTTAGGGCTGCTTTACTCCCAAGACTCGTCCCGCAGGGTACTGCCACTGTGCAGTGGGCTAGGGACGCTCAGCTGAGCCAGGGCCACAGCAACAAAATGGTGTTATGCTCAGTACAGAGGTGAGGTAAGAAGAAGGAATGGGGGAATGTTCAGAATGATGTTGCTTCCGAAGTCATAGTTAGGCATGGGGGAGCCCTGCTTTCCTAGGGATTGCTGAGCACCTGCCTGCCTGTGGGAATGTCCAGGTTTGACCCTGACTAAATGCCAGGCACCTCGACTCTCTCTTGCTACAGAAAAAAAGCCACTTAAAAACAAAAGCACACCAATGTCATGAGTCACGTGAGATAGGACACTGGTTGGTAGGAGGACGCACAGGAAAAAAGAAAAAGGGCAAACAGGCTCTAAGCTTAAAGTTGCAAAAAAGTGATTTAATTACCTAACAGAATTCGAGGATAAATGCAAGGTGAAAATACACTTTTCATACATTATATTGTTCACTCCCCCCCTCCCTCTTACGAACCTATAGTATTCACCCCCTTTCTTCTTTTATAACCAACAAACCCAGGTAGGGGCAGAGTGTGGGGTATTTTTTCAGTCCACAGAGCAGGTTCTTAAATCTGTTCATCACTACAATTCTTCCAATACAAATACTCTTTGTGTCTACTTATCTCTCTCTCTCAAGACAGTTCTCCTGCTCTCAGCCCCACCCTTTTAAGAAGCAGTCTCTGCACTCACCCCCCCCTTCATCTCTTTCCAAACTAGCAACACAGACAGGGGGCAGGGTGAGGGGTTTTCTGGTCAGTCCAATCAGGGAGAGGGG